>JAOTOM010004174.1:0-235936 GCA_034440615.1 Ashinkailepas kermadecensis
ACCTGGTTTATACCACCGCTTACGCCCCGGAGCTGGTGGATCTGTCCGAGGAGGAGCTCCTGGACGAGCTGAAGTCGCAGGGAGTGTGCGACGTGACCCGTCTCGGTCGTCGCCCTCGTGCGGGCCCAGTCCTGAAACTGGGCTTCCGCACGCAAGTCCCGCCCACCCACGTCATGGCGGGCTACTTGCGCATCCCTCTCCGCCCCTGGACCCCACCACCGGCCCGATGTGCCTTTTGCCAAAGGTACGGGCACCTGGCAAAGGCGTGTCGCTCCAGGGCGGGACTTGCGTATGTGGGCCTGTATGTGGGCGATGTGCCGAGGGGCACACGACAGATATGTGCGCGTCCGAGGTCCCACGTTGCGCGGCCTGCCTGGGCCCCCACCCGGCCACATCCCCACGCTGCCCTGCGTGGCTCGACGCAAAGAGCGTCAGCAGCGGCGACTCACCTCACAGGGCTCCTCGCCGCCTCCACCACCGATGGTGTGGGCCCGGCCCCACTTGGCCCCAATGTGGCCGACTCCGGCTGAAGCGGGCTCCCGCCCCAGGTCTGGAGGGTCGGGTCGGTCAGACTGCGACTCGCTTCCCTCCTCTCCTTCCACGGCCTCTCGCCCTGCCCCCTTAGCGGGCCCCTCCGTCCCCGGTCCCCGCACCGCACACAGGACGTCACCCAGCCGGCCATGCGCCCTGCCCCTGCCGCGGGCCCCGCCAAGGCCGACACCGCCCACCACTGTCGGGCCGCGCAGCAGACCGCGGCGACCCCAGTCACCGGTCGCTCTAGCGCTCAGCCCCTCCACCGCCAACAGGCTGCTCCGACCAAGGCTCGGGCATCTTCCACACCGCCCCCTCAGGGCCGTCGCCTCCCCACTCTGTCCCCGGAATCGAGTGTTCGCTCCCGTTCCCCGAGCCCGGACCGCACTGGGGATCCAGAGCCCCTCTCCACATCACCAGGGTCGTCCGCCTCCTACGAGACGGATGACCCCATCACGCCCTCACCGCCACACACACGCCTGCGATGGCGTGATCACCACACAACACAACACTAATGCAGACACCCACCACTGAATTCTTGCTCCAATGGAATACGAGGTCCCTCATATCCCATTGGGCAGAATTCAAGGAATATATCATCAGAAGTAAACTATTGATTGCCGCCGTTCAGGAGACTAGATTGCGCGACAATGACCCCTATAATTTTAACATCTTTGGTTATTCCCTCTATACCGAAAATAGAAATTCTACATCCCGCGGCGGCGGGGTTGCCTTATATATCTCCGATAGCCTCCTTCATCGTCAGATCAACATTGTTAATAACCTAAATTTTATTGCTGTTTCTGTCCAAATTGCACAACTAGAGCTTACTATACTCTCTCTCTATCTCCCACCTTCTCCTACACTATCCTTATCTTCTGTGACCGACCTATTCGGTCTCCTCCCTCACCCCTGTCTGGTGCTGGGAGATTTTAATGCCCACCACCAGGCATGGGGCTGTCACACCACATCACCTCGCGGACATCACATCGAAACACTCCTCAACACCCACAACATGGTCTTTTTAAATGACCAAACACCCACACACAACACCGACATTGCCCCGTTCCGTCCATCTGCCATCGACCTATCTTTGGCCTCGGCCTCCATCTCACCCCTCTTTTCTTGGCATGTACAACCCGACCCCCTCTTTAGCGAGCACTTCCCTATTCATATTATGCTTGAACGCTCAGCCCAGGCTAGAGATTATTCATTTCTCCCCGCTGGAATGTTCGCAAGGCGAAATGGCCATCTTTCTCCCAGGAAATTGACACCGTCTTCCCTCCTCATTCACACCCCCAATATCAGCTTTTCTCGACACCATATTACTCGCGGAAGAAAATCATGTCCCCCACACTCGTCGCTCCCCGGCCGTCATCGCGTGCCGTGGTGGAACGACGAGTGTCAACGCGCCGTCGCTCTGCGGCGGCGGGCTGAGCGAAAATTTCGCAAAATCTCACCACCCAAAACATGTTAGAAGCCCGCGAGGCTAAAAAACGTTGTCAGCAGATTATCCTTAGCGCCAAAAAACGCAGCTGGCAACTCTATTCAAACTCATTCAACCGTTTTACCCCCATCGGCCAAATTTGGACCAAAATTCGCTCTTTCTCAAATGGCAGATCCCCACACCGCGGATTCCCACAACTGACAATTAATCAACGCAGCATCACAGAACCCTCGGACGTCGCGGAACACTTTGCCACCTATTATGCAGACATCTCCTCAAATACGCAATACTCGCAACAAACCACCGACTTCCTACAAGCCACTCTCGCCACCTGCAACTTTACCTCGGACAACACGGAACCATATAATGCCCCCCTTTACTCTCTATGAACTAAATTTATCCCTATCCAAAGTAACAAACACCGCGGCTGGCCCTGACCAATTGGCATACCCCTTCTTCCAAAATTTATCCGACTCCGGAAAAGACAACCTCCTTTCGGCACTAAACCAACTATGGACTGACGGCACCTTCCCCTTTCCTGGTCTACTAGCACTATCATTCCTATCGCTAAACCTCGCAAACCTCGCGACCTTCCCTCTAGCTATCGACCTATCTCCCTCACTAGTTGTGCCTCTAAACTTTTTGAGCGCATGGTCAATGGACGAATCAGAGTTCACCTCGAAAACAACGAAATTCTCACACCCTTTCAAAGCGGCTTTCGACCCAGACACAGCACCACTGACAACCTCATTCTATTAGTTGACTCGATTCAGCGCGGTTTCATGAAAAAACATGAAACCGTGGCACTCTTTCTCGATTTAAAATCCGCATTCAATAAAGTGCACAGTTCGGCACTCCGAATCAAATTACATCGTATTGGCATCAGAGGCAGAATGGCAAAATTTATCACCAACTTTCTCGCTAATAGAACATTCACCGTCCGCTGCGGCAATATCCATTCTGGGTCCCAAAAATTAGATCAAGGCGTCCCACAAGGCAGCGTGCTATCCCCCACCCTCTTTCTTATCATGATTAACGATGCGCTCGCTGACCTCCATCACATAGCCCCCTGTCTAAAATACTCCATTTAGGCCGATGATTTGGCCATATGGTGCACGCACCCATCGGCAGACAATGCAAATTATATAATGCAGCGCGCCATGAATCAAATTGATTCCTGGTGCTCCCTCTGGGGACTGCAAATCTCCCCCACCAAATCCGTCACAATGCTTTTCTCCCGGCTCAACACGTACATTCCACCTCTTACACCACTCCGTTACCGCGACCAAATTATCCCTCACCAAACCACCTTCACCTATCTTGGCATCGTACTAGACAAAAGTCTTTGTTTCGGCCCCCATATTGCTTATCTAAAACAACGTTGCGCAAAACGTCTAAATCTCCTGCGCTGCATCTCCGGTCGCGACTGGGGTGCAGACAGGGCCACACTCAACACAATGTATATTACTCTGATTCGCTCAATCCTGGAATACAATGCGTTTATCTTCGATAATATATCCCCTTCACACATCACAACACTTGAACGCATACAGAATAACGCAATTCGCCTCATCACCGGAGCACACCGCACCACGCCCATCACTAGTCTCCGGGCTGAGGCCCACCTCCCCAGCTTACAACATCGCAGAATACTTCAACTAGTCAGATACCACTTTCGCACCACAACACAGCACAACCACCCTGCCACCCTCGCACTCTCTAATCCTCCCGTTCGACGTACATATAATAGGAGCAAATACAATATTGCCATACATTTAGACCATGTCCTCACATTCGCACTCAAATTCCCCAACGTAATCCCCGCCAAATTTCCTCCTCTAATCCCGTTTTTGCACATGAAACACCCCAAACTTGAGTATCTCTTTCGGGAAAACAAAAACCTGCTCACCCCCATCGAAGTCCAAATTATATTTTTTTAATATCAAGAGGCCCACCCACAACACACCTTCTTCTACACGGACGGCTCACGTACCAGCAATGGTACGGGAGCCGCCTGGTGCGGTGGGCCCGACACTGGTCAAACCAAATTAACACTTCACCATTCGGTTTACACAGCAGAACTAGTCGCCATACTCACTTGCCTACAACACATCATTGCGCAACGCATTACTACCCCTACTACAATATGCACTTACTCACGATCCTCCGTGGACGCCCTCGCCTCAATACACAACACCACACACCCCACGCTCCACGCCATCCGACACCTTTACAATGCCAACCACGCACACCTTCCACTCACACTGCTCTGGATCCCTGGACATAGGGGCATCCCGGGAAATGAACGGGTTGATGGTCTCGCCCGCGCGGCGATCGACCTCCCCGATAACAACCCAGTACCCCCCGGAGATCTTTTATCCCTCACAAATAATCTGTTCAAAAAGTATATTCAGGCCTGCTGGTCACACAACACCACACACCTACACACCATCAAGCCCACACTTTCCAGCTGGCCCTCCTCCAACCAGCACACCCGTCTGAACGAGGTCGTACTCGCCAAACTTCTCCTGGGACACACCAATTTGACACACAATTATATTTTTCATAGACTTCACCGCCTTCCACTTTGTAACACATGTCACGTACGCCTTACTGTCACTCATATCTTACTTGACTGTCCAGCATATGCTCTTCACCGTCGCTATATCATGCAATATGTCGCCAAGATCCACTCACAACTTTCGCTTCAAGCTCTCCTCGGGAATGACCACCCGGAACTACTTGATTTACTCTTTCGCTTCCTCCAGGACACCAAACTCTCCGAACTGATATAAAGCCTCCGTCGCATTTTCCGTTTCCAAGCTAGCCTGATAAAAGTTATATGACACGCGCCACACTCCGTACTGGCTGTATGACTCCGCTCCACATCTCTTCCTCTCCGTCGTCGCAAAACACATACATATAGGTTATCTCACACTAGGTAGACAGGATCCGATCCAATTTGGCTAATACGGACGGACTTCCTTTTAAATTGCGCTCGGTTTTTTATCCTCGGGTTTTCCAAGCAGCCTGGTTTTCCCCTTTTTAGGGGTTTCCAGGCTTTAACTTAAAACATACACTTACACCCACAAGGTCGGGCCCGACGCCCACGACTCGCCCTGGGCGTCGGGCCTCCGCTTCGCTTTTCAGGTCGCAGGTGGGCAGTGGAGCCTCTCCGGAGGTTACGATGCTGCCCACCCTCCAAATGTCCTTCCATTGTCATGAGTGTCTGTATGTATGTATATGTACCTGTATGACATGCGTGTATCGTCTCTACGCCATATTTCTTGTTTGACGGCGTCTCTCCTTTCTTGACTAGTTGATATAACCGGATGTCACATAAGCCGGATTAACGTAACTCCTTCTTTAACGTAGCAATCTCTAGCAGATGGCACTTTGCCTCAGCTAAAGATTTAGGAAAAAAAAGAAAAAAAAAGAAAAAAAAAGTGTCGTGCGGTACACACTGGCATTCACCGTCTCGGAACATCTGCTACCGGCACCTTAAGCCGAATGTAGCGTGCCGCGCCACCTCCGAGAGGCCACCCGCTGCTGCGCCCCGGCCTTACCGGGCCAGTTGCCAGCTGACCCTCCCAACCGACGGCTAAATGCGAACGCGTGTAACGACCCAGACTCGGTCGTGCCAGGACAGAGAGAACAATGCAAGCAGGCGCTCTACCCACTGAGCTATCGGGGCGGTAACATTTAAACATGTTAACATAAGTAACGGTGACATGCTAATACACATTTTGAAGCACGGACCAAGTCAGATAGCGCATACATTTGTCACACTGCGATAAGAAGCTACTTGCACGTGCCACATATATTCTAAAACTGCAAAAATGCATGTGCATGAACGTGAAATTACTTTCGTCCAAACGATCGCTTGCCGTTTTCTTTTCAGGAAGACGGGCGCATGCGTGTTGATCGTGCAATCGATATGGACATGCATGATATGGCTTTTCCCACCAAAGCTCATGGGCGGATGGCTTCACACAGCATGGATCACATAAACAGCTGAGCGTGTCCTCAGTCTCGTAGTCCCTGTCAGCAGGTGGCCTGCGGTGACCGCCGCTCGCGTTACCCGATTGGTCACCGCTCGGTACAACGCAGCAAGGGCGACAGTTGTTGACAGCAGGCGCGAGGCACGCGGGGAATGGCACGCGCGTGGAATGAAGAGGCATGGCGACTTCGTGTAGTGCGACGTTGGCTGCCGTGCTTCAGCAAGCAATTCTAGAATGCCATTCCGAACAGAGTAGGGATTCGGAAACGTGGCCTTGTCTTGGATTTTGGTTATGTGGAACATTATCCTCTCCGGAAAATTATTTTCTGCCTATTGACCAAAATATTGTAATTATGGAGTCGTTTGAAAATAACTGCAAACCTATTCTTATCCGTGAAACGTGCTCCAAGCTGGCTGGGAGGTTCAAAAAGGAGTTTTTTTGAAGTTAGAAACAGAAAAAGAACTATCCTCTCCGAACTGAAATGCCCCAAAGTTTCATCCCAATTCAAGGATTCCATCACACAAAAACCCAACCATGATTCTGAGTGAGGAATTGGCCACCTTTTGTACGGTCCGGTAGCTAATTTGTGTGCTGTAGCCTTTCGCTCGTGTTCGAGACCACTCAAGGTCGCTATGCAACATATATTAACAAAATTGTATCCGTTTACCAGCTTAGTAACTGCATCTCTCGACAGCGACTAACTGTGCTTTGCTACCGAGAACCAACTCTCGTGGCATGTCTGTGTAATTTCATCGAAATGTCAAGCCAGAATAACTAGCAATGATGGCATCCAAAGCTGTATATCTCTCGCCAACCCAGAGGGGTGGGGGACCGGGTGTATAATTTCAAGGCATATTTTCAGATTGAATGGAAAAAATGACAAATTAATATTAGCAGGTACCAAACCAGGGGCAGTCCCCGAATCTACTGACTCAGCCGGAATCTCCAGCCACGCTCACAGTTGCTGCACTGTGTACCGCCCTGGGCGCCGTCGATTTTCTGAGCGCCATCAGGCGTACCATCATCAGGGGTGGATGCCATTACAACTTTTGCTTTCGCACAACACGTATTAGGCCCATAAGACGCCTCGGCTTTCACATGCCAAACAGAGGTCCTGCCATTCACACTCGATACCATCTTTTTGACAAGTAATCGGGGAACATGTTTTATCAGTCGTCTACCGTACAAGCTGGTGAAGGTATCGGGTACAGTTCACACAATCGAGCACTATTGACAGATCTGTGCAGATAAGAAAAATCATATGCTCCTAATCGGTGTATTTTACCATGATATGTGCATTATCGCTAGAGCCGTCTCCGAGGGGCAGTTTGACATATAAACACGCATGGTGCAATCCATTATGTGATTTTTCATCAGGTATGCCATGAGTCGATCAACACAAATATTCTATGGATTTGCGGCCCAGGCACGTCTATGAAGAGAGGTGGACATTCAAGTTTGAACTTGGCCAGTTAGTGTTTCTTTTTGTGAACAGGTACGACTCCGGTCCGTTTCCCATCACCGAGCACGATCCCAGAACTGAGTCGACAATTGGCCAGGTACGGCAGATGAAGTGACCGTGCCCATCGTGGCAGACAGCGTCAGCCGGCGCGCACCATACACCTGCCGAAGGAGGTGCCCGTCTGCGGCGCCGTCGTCGACCAGTTCACAGCAGGTGTGGCGCGGCCGCCACCCATCCGTCTCAGTCGCCGGGTGCGTCGGAGCGAACAGCGTCGGCGCGCGTCATCATTAGCACGTGTCGCCAACAGGAGGCACCAATAATCACCCCATCGTGTCGCACTCGCCGACTTAATTATTTAACAGGTATTGGCAGAGGCACGTGCCAACGTCATGCTTGATCCCAGCGTCGCTTGCTTCACGGATGCGGACTTATTGGATACCTTGACGGTAGCATTACAATGGGAAAAGCAAACTTGATAGGCCTCTAATGTCATGGGTACAGCCTCATTCTTCATACGAACTAATTAATTAGCCAATAGCAACCTACTGGGTGGCTAATAAATGAATAACATCATCTCACCCGGCGAACTACACAAATGTGCAGATGAACTAGTTAACATTTCTAGCCTGGAAAACCTAAAGGGTTCTTCATTAGGTATCGGCAAGCCTTTCCATCAATATTCCCGCTAAACAAGATATTTTCATATTGCACCTCGTGTAAGAATACGTTTTTTATCGGTCACAAGCGTCCAGAGGGAGTCCACAAAGTCTGCTGCTAAACAGTCACCTTAGCACTGCAGCAGTTTCACTATATCTACATCCTGCCATTGAGGTCGCCCAACACTAACATTGCACCTGTAACACTATATTTATTGTTACCGTCACCGAGGGCTCACAACATTAACAGTTAACACTGCACTGTAACACTATGTATACTGTTAACGTCACCGAGGGCCAACAACACTGCAACACTGCACCTGTAACACTATATCTACAGTTACCGTCACCGAGGGCCCACAACACTAACACTGTACTGCTACACTATGCCTACTGCTACCGTCAATGAGAGCTCACAGCAATATAGCACCGCATTTGTGGCACTAGATGTACTGCTAACTGTCACCGAGATCCCACGCCACTATATAACTGCATTTGTAGCAATATATAATGCTACTGTCACCGGAAGCCCAGAATATTATAGCACTGTATTTGTAGCACATTTATACATATACAGCTACAGATATACAGATAGCGCTGCAAAACTGCATCATTTTTGTTTCAGTCAGACATTAAAAGAGTATGGTTTATTTTTAGACACTCTAGAATACGCTATATTCTTTGCAGAAAGCATGTCAGTTTCGTGTTGCTGCAGACATATTTTTGGGAAGACTATAACGATATAATACTTGTATTAAATATCGATGTGCAAAACGTGCTAAGAGGATATTCTTCCCTCAAACGAAATATTCCTAACATTTTTTTGCAGATTGTTTGTACACAGTGATATAGACAACACCACAGCATAATAAAGTTTGATTTATCATAGGCGCGTTTCAATTATGTGCGAGACAAAATAAATTTCCGGTCAGATGAAGATACCTGAGTATCGAAGGCAGATCAAATATAGAGCACGACCTTGAACAAGCACAAACGAAGTCCAATGAAATGGATGGATGATATTAACTGGATTTGCTTCCCGATGTCCGAAGGGAACGAAGCTTCACCTTTTCCACCATCGTTTAATTATTCTTATGTGCTGTGGTATATTACGAGCAAGGGCGAAGTTCAAGCAAATGTACTCCTTTGTATATGGTAAGTACAAATGTTCATCCGAGTGAACCAGGCCGGTTCGGCCCAACCTTTTACCCGCCTATGTATTGGTAATATACAGGGAATTCCGACTTCAGCCATGCTTGTAACACTTACCCTCGCTCGTCCAGAGCCCGCATAGTTGCCTTATACTACAAGGATCCTAAGTATACCCAGTGACAGGTTATACTCAACCAGACCTCCTAATCCCCCTACACATGCCTTTATTCTGATACTACCTGGTTGGAAAGCACGTCATCTTGATGACTGTAGATCTTGATCTCTGTATATTAGCATGTAGTTCTGCCCGGATAGTTCTTATTCATTTCACCACCGACCGTCATGCTACCCTTATTGTATCATACTGTAGGTGTAACTTGGGCCTAATTGCCAGGCGTTCATATCACTGCGACGGCACAATCACTGTCCCTAAGCGAATATGTCTGACCGTGCATATATAATGTGGATATAAATACAAATACCGCCACACTACATCTACTGCCATTGCGAAGGATTCGCACCAACGTACCACCACATTATTAACACTAATTTACTCTTAACATCACCGAGGGCCCACAAAACTGCAACACTTTATCTGTGACTCATCTACTGCTACTGCCACCAAGGGCCTCAAACACTGTAGCCCAGCATCAATTAGTAGCACCACATCTACTGCTACCGTCATCGATGGTCCTTAACACGTGGACTGCACCGGCAACATTGCATCTGCTGTCTCTGTTATCTACCCCACTCAAGGTGTTGCGCTCTTGTACATATACGGGTACCGTTAACACCGCGGCTGAATGCACTGCTGACGACAAAACTGGCCCGACACCACTGTCACGCGACACTAATGCAGCATGTTCCCGACATCATCTGGAAAAAATCACTTGTACGCCACATTACCGCGACGGATCTTACTGCTCCCAATGCCACTTCTACGCGAGTTAGTGGCATTACTGCCGGTTTAATAACTGCAGAAGGCCACGGACATTGCTTCTACGCGTGATCGTGGCTACGCGACAATATTGCTACATGCTTTATTTATCTTCCTGACATTGCTGCTACGCATCGCTGTCATTCAGACCACATTACCAATCACTGTCATAAAACGACAGCCGTCGTCACGACACTGGCAGGAGTAGATACAGCAGTCAGGCAATGCAGGGGTGAAAGGAGGGAGGAATTCAGCGATCCTCATTGTGCTGTCTGCCTACACCCTCTCCCCATTCTCCCGCAATGGGTTGATGCCCTGAGCACATGAAAAGCCCACTTTTCGACTTCACCGAACTCATGTTAGGAGTTTTGTAGCCCGTGTTTCGCTAATTGCATCGGTGTATTATTATGTAATAATAAAAACAACATAGATGTGGTACAGAATACCTAGATCGCAGAGACAATAACATATTATTCGAAAACGATACCCTTCGAAAAAGTATGTTGCACATTGGTTTTAAGGCATTCCTAGCTGATACCAGATCCTAGCTAAAATACGAACTGATAGAGGGGCACTAGTGGTGCTTGATATCATTGATCAGCACTGATAAAGACATGCACTGCTTTAGAAATCGTAACTTTTACATGCGAAGTCCACTAATATTGGCATGGAGTTCCAGACAATAATTTTTATCTTGCATGAAAGCCCCCGGATGCTTTCATATGCGGATAGCAAGACAGAAAATGTGTACAACACTGGATTAATCGCAACCGACATATTTACGACGCTTCGACCGGTGATGGAACTTGAAATTAATTAAATTATTGAAATTATAATAGCGAAGAGTAATGCCACGTGGAAGTGAGGTAATCGGCGACAAAGTCTGTGACAGTTGTCTTACGTTGCAGCAGCGTCGCATAGCAATAATGTTGCGCGCAAGCGATGCTCAATGAGGTGAAGTCTCAAGCAGCAACTTCGCGTAAAAACTATGTGGGGAGTATAACAGCATCTAACAGTAATGTTGTGGAGCAGCAATGTCGCGGTGCAGAAATGTTCGGTGGCAGCAATATCGAGTATCATTAGTGTTGGATAGCAGTGACGGCGCGTAGCAGCAATGCAGCGTAGCAGGAATTGGCACAGAGGTAATGCCGAGAACGGTCAGATCTGCAGCTGTACTGTCGCATAACGGTCGTGTGGCGTAGCACTGCCCTGTAGCAGCAACGGCGCGTAGAAGTGACGTGGGGAGCTTTGAGCCCGTAACATCACGTTGAAGTCACATGGAGAGTAATGAAGTATGCAACAGCAACTTCGTGTCGCAATAAAGTCGCGCAGAAGTAATGTCGTGAGCAGGAATGCCACCTAAAAGTGATGTCTCATATAATTCGTCATGTGATGCATACCGACATGTTTATGCACACGCGGTATAGTTATAGCTATGCGTATACTACACATTTAATATATATACATATATATAATGCATTTTATGCATACAGAGATGCATGGATGTCTTGTGACATGTGAACAATTGCAAACCGCTACCAGCGTGCTACAACATGTCACATGTTAGCATGTCAACATGCCATCGAGAGCAGTGGCAGCAACGTGACATGGCAGTAGCGTCGGAGCAGTTTTGTCTCGGACAGAAAGTGCAGTGGCATTCTAACTCGAATACGCACTGTGTGGTTGGCTGAGTTGAAACCCCATAAGTGATGCTGCGAAAACGGCAGTCTTCATGCTCCTGACCAGGAAAGTCGCACACCACTCGTCACGATGCAAATGTTGCCCGGTGCCCAGATACACTAGGCCGGTGCCCAGATACACTAGGCCGGTGCCCAGATAAACTAGGCCGGTGCCCAGATACACTAGGCCGGTGCCCAGATACACTAGGCCGGTGCCCAGATAAACTAGGCCGGTGCAATTGGTGAGGCAACACTAAAACTGCACCCCTGCATTGCGGCACCAGGCCCAAGCAGCAGCTTATGGTGTTCCACAGACATTTATTTCCGGCCCATGCACGCAAAACATTAATTTTACGTCCCGTTACGACAGGCCACAAGTACGATCGTTGTCATACGCGGGTGTTCCGTTCCGGATCTTGTCAGCAGTTAGCATGCATATTGCCAAATCGAGAAGAGGAAATGCCAATCGTCAGGGAGGATGCATAATATGAAGGTGAAATCAATTGCTATTTCCGAGAACAATACATTTTATAAAAGGAGGTCTACATTTCGTACGAAATGGTGCGTTCAGAACCCTGTTTGTCCATGACTATAACGACGAGCCCTCCTGCGTTAGCTACTACGAAACATCACACGAATAATCGGCAGCCTTTTCACAATAGCCTATTGTGACAGTGGCGCTGCGACACTCCCTGTCAGTAGCGTTGCGACACTACCACATTCTGCGCCAACAGCGCTGCGACACTGCCACATTACGCTGTGACACCGCTACACTATATGTCAGTAGCGATGCGACACTGGTATATTCAGCACCAGTGGCGCTGCGACATTGCCACACTTCGCGTCAGTAGCGCTATGACGCCACCACATAATGCGTCAATAACACTTGAGACATACTGCAGGAGTGGAATTGGGGCAAAATGCTATCTTGTGAACGCCGATAATGCTCAATGGGTTCATTGAATAATGAAAAATAGGCAAAATTAGCCACCTTGCATCCGAACGGGGCACAACGACCCGCCTATGTCGACTAAAAACGGAACAAAACCAAGGTGCTTACCGTCGAAGTTGAGGCTGATGGTGGCGCTGCTCTCGCCGAGCTCGTTTTTGGCGGTGATCTTGTACTTCCCGGCGTCGTCCACTGTAACGTCAACGATCTCCAGTGTTGCAAAGTAGGCGTTTCCGTCCTTGTCGACTCTCATCTGGAGAACAGAACTGTGCCAGAAAAAGGACGCAGACACCGGTGGCGAAGGAGTGGGACGAAATGCCACAGGACGCGTTGCGACTTTTACTTTTGGTGATCCATGGGTCAGGTAGCCTCACTTATTGTTGGGCGTTAGCGGTATGTATCTCGCTTAACGGTCATCATGAGGCATATTTGAGAGCTTGAGTCAAATCGGCGGACTTGCAAGTGCAGGCGAAATCCAGGCCACGGTTGAGGTTAACATCATGTTTCAATGGTGGCTGCAACCGAAGGACATGCAATTCATGATCGAGACTTGGACTTTGCGAGGGAAGGAATGCGGTAATAGAAGTAATACCAGTGTAAAGTTGCAATGGACTAGCTCTTATCCGTTAATCAACCATCGGATCAGCCATCTTGTTTGCTTGCTTCGAAGGCTAAACGCAAGGTCACTGATTCTCACAGGTACATTTGGTACGTTTAAGAAACAAACAAAAATCGGACATCCATTACATCAAAAATCATACATTGTCATTTCATTCATTGTCAAAAGTGAGTGTTCCCGTGGCGTGGTGGATAAGCTTTTCTCTGATTAGTGTCCGATCTGATATTCTTGTTGTATGTGCAGTCCGGGTGCTTGGAAGTAGTACACAATCAGGCGACGAGACAGCGAGGTGGTAGTCGTACCCAACGACCAAATCATAGCATTTTTATTCGTCGGGGACAGCGAGAAGAGATGGTCACCGAACACGTTCAATTGTCCAAATGATTTTGCACGCCCGAAAAGGCACTCGTCGGGAAGGACGATGGAAGTTTTTATTCATCTTCACATGGCTACGCATGGTTATTGCTTAACCCCTCCCGTGCAGAGAATGGAGGGCTGGTTGATGCAAAATTGCAACATGGTGATGCCCGCAAGGTAAGGTGTTTTTCTTACGACCATAAAAAAACGGCACACGTTAGCGCACTGTCCTTGGCATAGCTAGTGGATCATACCCTGCGGATATCATGGTGCAAGAAGCTGAAGATGTGATAACAGATCACTGACAAACGGCTTTAAAAGAAAGAACATGTCAGCCCGTTTTCGCTGAAATCGCTAATTATCGGCAATTGACCCCACTTATTGCCTCTAAATGGGCAATGCTGTGGTGACAGGGTGATGGACAACTCAGCGAACCTGCTTACATTGTGCTTTCGAAGTATATTTGAGGTTAATGACCCAATTTATCTCAGATTCCTTCGTGGGTATTACGGCTTATGTATCACTGTCAGGCTAATTTGCACGCTGTACTGCATTTTGAAACCATGTGTACCCCAATGCACCAGACAATAACATTTTCGGATTCATTTTGATGGCTTCCAAAGCAAGGTCAACATTCGATCCCATCTAAGCCTTGGTCTATGGGTCGAAATGCAGCACATCGCACACCATTAATAACGCAAGAAACTGAGGAATACCATGCCGACTATTTGAAACGCGCATCTGTTATTGTTTTGACATCGGTAACCACCAAGCCTGAATATTTTCCATACTTACCAGAAACATAACCTTTAGGCTGATCTGAGGGGTCAATTAGCAGCCTTAATGTATTTATTTATATATATATATATATATATATATATATATATATATATATATATATATATATATATATATATATATATATATATAAAATATATATAGAGTATCAATCGCGTGATTCCGTTGAGTGTAACAGGTTGAGGTTTTGCTTCATGTAGCTGGTACCATCTGTTTGGAAGCGGTGGCGGAGCGTGGTGGAGCAGGGGGGGGGGGGCGTGAGCGTGTCCACGTTTCCCCATCCCCTTGGATCGGCCAGTGCGCTAACCTACGGTGTGCCCTCGGTGAATAGTCGCCGCTCCATCCCGGAGGTATGTCGTTTCAAAATCACTCATTTCCCCAAGATATTTTCTTAGGCCTTGAAGAGAATAACCAGAAATAAAGTGAGTTGTTTTTTAGACGCATCACGTGATGACCAGCTTGTGGGATCTACATGGAGAGTGTGCAGCAGGACTTGGTCTAACGCGCTGATCCGCACGTGGTATCTACATGGAGCGTGTGCAGCAGGACTTCCTCTCACGAGCTTTGACTGGAGGGCCGCATCCATTGGCGAATGTGGAGCCGTCGACCGAGCCAACCAGACTCCGTCATCCCCGCCCATGTTAGAGGAAGCCCTGATTTACAGCTCTCACTCAATGGGGTGTTTTCTTTTTGCTTGTCGATGGCAAGTCGCCAGTTCGACGTGTCTGGAATCAATTACTTTACAGGCTTATTACTGTCACGCCAAGCGAGAGCTAGGCAAGTGACAAGATAAAATTTAAAATGGAAACCAGCGTTCATTTAGTGAGTGCCATGATGAACCAAACCCGGATGACGGGTGTCCGGAAAGCATTGCTGCGGACACAGGGGTACGTGCAGTGGCTTCACAGGAAGCAAATAGGATGCGCGTTCTCAAAGCAAAGGCAGAGAGCATGCTGTCCCTTCCTCAAGGGACAGCATGGATTTTTGTTCTCAAAGACTTCCTGTGAAGCAAAAGCCTTTGCGAAAATCGTCTGGAAACATCAAGGTTCTCGATAGTGCATAATCGAAGGGAAAACAAGGTTACATGCCCTCAGAAGCATATAAGAAATCTATAAAATTGGCGATAATTGTATGTGGAACCTTATTGTTTGCTTGGTAAGTGGGGACATGCAAGCGACACAAACAGCAAATACGTATGAATATCACGTCATACATCGCGAGCAACCACGCCCATCCCACAAATATACTCTTCACCGGAATGGTAAGTTCACGCATCCTTGGAAATTCTTGGCGAGTAATTGGAAAATACTAGAACCATGTCTTCAATCTTCATAAAAGCGACATCATCAATTCATCACGTTTGGACGAAAGTGGGGCACTACGAGGACGTTAAGGAGAAGTGATAATTAGGCACAATTGTCATCTGTCCATACATATTGAAAATGTTCTGCATTTTGTCATATAGCGACACGCTTACTTATGTTCGGCATGGTAAGAGGGCGAAAAAAACCAAGGGAGCTGACTGTGTGATGTGTATACTGTGCTTTGTTTGGTATCAATTAGCACCGATATTTGTTGGCATCGATAATTGCAATACTTTTCATATCCGTGAGAAAAAAAACTTTATCTCTTTGCGTTTTTTGCCCATCGGCGGGAAAAATGTAGCAAATGCACGGGAAAATATGGGTCACGTATTTAGCTCCAATTGTAGGGCAGGTAGGTGCTCAATTCATGCAATTATTTTCCATTCATAAATGTATGCAACCATTTACAACAAACATAGGAGCAAGAAAGCAAGGAAGCAAGGAGACAAAGGGGACATGGAAAGAAAGTGGAAAAAGCGGAGGAGGAGGCCAGGGAACTCGGAAGGAGACAGGAGAGAGGGGGAGGGTGGGGCAACACTAGGTATATGACGTTTGATGGAAAGAAACTGGCTAATTTACAATTTAGCTACCCCCGAAAAAAATCCTTCCCATGGAATGCTCCGCTGATGCATCTAGGACCAGTGCGTCGCATGCCTTTTCTGGCAGATGTTCTTTTGTCATTTCCATTCGGAGGACTGAACCGCGCGTGACTTACACCTCCCCTTCCCCACAGAGTTGTCCGGCAAGAGGCGCCCCCGAGGGGCTGAAGGATACCCTCTTAAATTTGTTTATCGGAGGTGCATCTTTGACCCAGGCCTAACAGTTGGCCTAACAGTGCCCATGGAAATAAATACCTCACCCGGATCAAAACTTATCGATCCGTACGTGGGGCTCTGACTAATATCATTGTACGCAGGTACGCACTCAAGGTGCGCACCCAAGACTCTGGTGTTGACAGTGGACGACTCTGGAAATATAGACTTAACCATGCCTGGACACAGCAGGGCCCCGCCTCTCCGGAAGACGAGGGTGATGAGAGGTGGCGACCCAATCAGGCCCAAGGGGCACACCCGGAGAAGCGCAGACACTGACCTTGCACCGGGCGGAGTTCTGCACCTGCACCCCGTCTCGGAACCAAGAGAGCGTCGGCCGAGGGTCGGCCAGCACACGACATTCGAACGTCAGACGTTTTCCATCGGGCGCTTGTTGGATAGACGGCTTCTTGGCGAATGTTGGCGCCAGGCCATCCATCTGCCTGTGAACAGTTGAGGTCTTGTCAGATACGCGATGTAGAGGAGTCAGCTGTCTGTGAGCAGGCGAGATGGTCTCGTCGCATACGTGAGGCTGAAAAGGAAGCTGTCTGAACAGTCGAAATGGTCTCGTCGCATAGGTAAGATGAGGGAGGAAGCTGTCTGTGAACTGTCGAGATGGTCTCGTCACGAAGACAAGCAAAGTACAATTAGCAAGAACAATTCGACATTCATTCGTCATCAAATAGGCGGCGTGAGAATACATCGCACAGATGGTGGATCGTGTGGGTGGATATTTTATCAATCCACATGGGAAAAGGCGACACAAACGCGTTGCGGACGCCCGAAGAATGGACCTGAAGACCTGGTATCGAACAACCCCCTATTCAGTGAGGAGGCTTGCCTCCACTGCGCCCACGGCCCGTGTTAGAGATGACTGCGTGTGTGAGGACGAGGGTTGGTTAAATGCTGCCTACAGTACCTAAATATTCAGTTGCCAGATATTGGCACACGGATTCAGCGAAGGTGCCACACCGGATCCACAAAACGTGACTATTTGCAATTTGAACAGTAGCGCAAATGTTTCTTCCATTGGTGAAATAAAGGAAATCCTGCAAATGAAATGTACTGCTGCATTTGGTATGCTCTCGATAAAATACACACTCGAACAGCATCGTACAGGGGCGGTATTTTACTTAATAGTGCGCGAAATTCATCAATTGAGAGCACATTTTTCTTGATTGTAACATACACCCGATAAGCATTATGTAACTAATCATGCAGCTGTTCAACTTACCATAAGGGGCACATGTCACCTATTTACACGTAAAAGGAAAGGTAGTATGCGCGTCATGGGTGTAACACTTGCCGGTTCTGCAGGAAAATATCCATTCCAGTTTTGGGACTTGTCCCCCAGTTTTGCTTCAGGAAAAGCTTGGATGTTCTCTCATTTCCTCAAATAGGTGGTCCAAAAACTTTCTTTACATTTTTGCTATTCGTTGTTGAAGCATGGCGCCAGAACATGTCGTATATAATACAATTTGTGTGATTTGCAAGCAAACAGCTGAAGCCCATATTCACAGGCTGTGTACCCCTACAGCTGCTGACTCTGCACACCTGATGAATTACCCGCTCTTAAATCCCGGCAGGAGAACACCATCCTTGCTATTGTCTTACTTACATCCAACTCCTTGAAGATGAACCCCACTAAAACTACCCTACTGCTTGTCGGCACGACCCAATCCCTAAAAAGCCACATCCTACCAACTCACATTGGCGTACGTCCTAACCCCGTCGCCATTCGTGAAGATGCTGGAGTCATCATTGACCGCACCCTATCCTGGGAGGAGCACATATCCCACGTTGTAAAAGTGCAACTCCACCTTGTTCTGTCTCCACAATATCCGTCACCATCTCACACCCGAGACGCAAACTCCTAATTCGTCTCACGTTTTCCACATCCTTACTGCCTACTGTTGGGGCGGGCGCCCAATGTCACCTTGGACGTGAAGGCGATAATTTCGGGCTAGGATCGTCGTAGGCTCGTCGTCGTGATCATATCTCGCCGACAGTGGCAACGCTGGGCTGGCGCGTGTCCATGACCTCATCACTCACCGCGACAACATCGCCGTGTTCGAGCCCTGAATGATCCGCAGCCCCCGAGGCGATCCGTTCTCTTTCCGCCGGCGGTCGGATGTCTCCCGGCGCTCCACTCGTGCGACGGTGGCTGGGGCACTGGAGCCACCGCCTTTCCGCCTCAGCATGTCCGTAGAACCTTCTCCTTCCGGGCAGCCTGGGCCTGGAACCTACTGCCGCCGGCCACTTCCGCTTCTCGGACACGGGGCGAGTTCATCGCGATGCTGAACAACATCTTATAAATTGACTTCACGTGTTCGGTTTTCCCTGTATACTGTTGTCTTGCCGCTTTCATTTTGCTCATGTTTGTGAAATGTATCCGACTGTATTCTGACACAAACCAAATATTAATCCAATTTTGGAATCGGTTTGTTAAATCTCGCAAATACAAATACAAATACAAGCTGAACAATGCCACAAATCGCATGAGATTGCAAACACAACTGAGGCGCATTTCGTACAAACACGACTGTTGGCAAGGCACCATCCGCTTTGATCATTGGTCCTTGCTTGGATGCGAGCAGGATAGGTTCGCCAGCTTGCATTTTCACATGATCTATGCAATCATGTGTTTTTGTGATATGTGTATGCGATTATATATGTGAACGTCACATGCATCGATTCACATTGTGAAGTAATCTTGGAAGGTGTGGAGCTTTGTAAAAATTGTTGGCGATTTATGTCATTATCTCCAGTCAACCAGTCAACACGCAAAGGCAGAGGCTTAGCCCAGGGGCCGGAGATCCGCACACTTAGCAAAATAAAAATACATCAGATCAAACCATACCTTTTGGATTTGCACCACTGTAAATCTGAGATTTTCGGTGCACGAGGCACGCTGAAAGTAATTTCGTTTCACCTCAATGGAGGGGTCTCGGTAGTTTTTAGACTCAGCTGGAAACAGGAAGGGCCCCTGGGAGCTTGAGAGGCCTCCTGAAGCTGGAGGAGCCTTTGACACATGAAGGGACGTTTAACGCTGAAGGGGCACCTTGAAGCTGGAGGGGCCTTTGAGGCTGGCAGGATAGCTTGAATTGAACCTAAACAGGCCCATGAAGAAGTGACCCTTGGGATTGAAGCGATCCTGTTGATTGTGGATACGTCTGGAATGCCTTTCCCCATGGAGCTTGATTATCTCTGCAGGAGTTGGATGGCATCCGAAAAGAGAAGGGTGCCTGGAGTTCGGAGGCCCTGTGAGATAGAGAACCGTGCGAATTACAACAGTTGAGGGACCTCTGGGATTTTGAGCGGATCCCCAGACATCTGGAGGAGGGGCCCTGGGAGGTGGAGAGCGGCTGGGAATCTCGAGAATTTGAGGGTCCCTGGGAGCTGGGGCTGTCCCGATATTCAGAGTACCAGCTCGGAACGTGGTAGTTTGAGTCGGCTCCTTGAAGCTGGAGGAGCCCTTCAAAAAGCTGAAAGGCCCCCTCGAAGTAGGGGACGTCTCTGCTGGGGAACCTCTTGAAGCTGAAGGTGTCCAAAAAACTGGGGTGCTTCTTAAAGTCTGGTATGACCACGTTTGGCTACATGGGGTTGCTGGTGGTTCGCTGACACGTGCAGGCGTTTAAGGGCACCTGAAATATTGAGTACCGCTGGAGTTTGAGGGATCCTGGGAGTTGCAGAGCTTCTGGGAACTTGTTAAATTCGAGGAACTTCTGGAAATAGGAATATGACCAGTTGGTGGCCTACAGGGGCCTCATCTGACGGTGCCAAGGGCCATTCTAGACCTGCAAAAACGGGTATCATTTTGGTATATTTTCTAAAGGGCACATGACCAACCGACCTCCAATGCATAACTATGCCATCTTTATGCTAATCTGTACCCATCCATACTTGAGTAGGAGAGCTCGAGAGCGGGATCTCCGCTCAACATATCTTTCCTGGGAAACAGGATGCTCCAATATACTGCTTACTCTGTGTGGGGCACCACGGTCAGAGTCCAGCAACGCTTTGTCACTCCAACAATTACTTATACAACGCCCAATAGTAACCCAATAGAGGCTAAGCAGCAGCGCTGGTTCCACTTCCATCCGTTCATTTCCCAATTCCCTCGCTTAACACGCGCCCTGGAGGGCCTCTGAAAATTACGCGCACTGGAGGGGGGGGGGGCGGATTCCGCCCTCCCCCTAAGATCTCGGCTCCTATTAAAGCTGGAGGAACGAAATTCGCAGGGTGGATGGGTACGGTAGTGAACTCTGTTGTGTGCAAATTTCATCACCTTAGGTCAATATCTTCAAGGTCAAATGAGGTCATATTTGTCGAAATTTTCTTGTTTTGCGTGGCTTGGCTTGTCATTGTTATGGATCGCTGTGATTGTGTTTATATGCTCCAAAATGGGCATCAATGATGTTTTGGACATTACTAATGATGCACTACAGATGCTAGACCCGACATTTGACCTCAAGTCACCTATATAACAGCACTTTATCAGGTCAGTTACCTGTTTCATTTACCGGAACCGGGCCGCCCGCCCGACTGCTCCGCCGGGCAGCTCGGCGCAATCGGCTTCGCGAAGAAAGGAGTGAAGTACATGAATAAAGTATGGAAATGCAATGACAAACAGTACAAATGACAAACAGTAGTGCATTTATGACAACATTCCAGTTGATCAAGTTTGGTTCCATTAACAGCAGCAGGTAGCTTTCATTAACCTGTCATGAACTTGACCTGACTTGACCTCGGTGACCTAACATGTCCTTGAAACTATGTAGCATATCAATATACATCAAACAAGTCGCTAGTGTTGCCAAGAACACTTCCCTTTTGCGAATATACCGGAAGCGCATCAGCGCCGATTTTTGTATTCTGGCACTAATAATTTTTTTTGACTTTAACGGCCCCTAACTTAAAATATTTTCGGCCGATTTACATTTTTCTTACTTTAAACGACGCGTCGGTCATTTCTAAGCAGGTATGCAGAAAATCGCGTATATCGACCGGTAAAATCTGCAGTTATGTACGAAAAACCGGATGGGTGGGCGGATTTCGCCCCCCCTCCAGTGCGCGTGTTAATGAAACGGGACATTCAGTGTACGCAGCTTCATGAAAGCATTGAGGCTGAATCACATATTGGTAACACTAAACATTATACAAATTATCCACATATGATTCAGGCGCACACCATGCATGTTAGTAGGGTTACAGGGCTTGCTTAGTTTGGCTTGCAGGATGTTGGTGTGAAGCAAGCTTCCCGGCGTATCGATTTGCTGGATTTGAAGGTGAATTATTCACACCTGAAATGCGACAATGATAAAGTGCCGTGCACGATACCTTAATCACACCAAAATATTGTACTTCTTGGCAAGATTATCTTGACTTCGAGATCATATTAAACTTAAACCTGACATTGCTTTTGCTTCGTTGTATGGCGTGACCACATCATAAAATCTACCGAAATGTAATTTAGAATGCCATTGTTATTATTTTGCATGCATACTAGCTGCTAAGGATGGACAAGCTGGATCATCGATAATAATGGCTTGAAGCCGAACCTACCTTGATCTATTTATTATATTTTTACGTCGTAGTATCGTAATCTGATCTAACGCAACGAAATTCTGCTCGCTGCAGGACATCGAATTGATCACTGTTTGGGGTACGAACAAATTCGCTGTGGCTGCAGTAAATAGCGTTTCGGAGGCTATTTAAGAGGAGCTCCCGAAAATCCGACGGCAATTTTTAAATCAATCCCCCAGGCGATCGCAGAACTAAATAGATAGCCCGAAATACCAACCAGTTTGCATGTACAACATACCATGAAGCATACCATTACACAAGTACAGGTAGCCACTTGTTATGCTCAATATTTCCACGTAGTATTTTTCAACTGAGATTATGCCGCATACATGTAATGTCGCTTTAGAGGGGGCTCTAGCTGCGAGGTTGGTGACGAGACCTCTCCTTGTCACATCAGCAGCTGACGGAAACACCGGGTCCCGCCTGCCTCCTCCTGTGGCCGGGCTAAACACCGGGTCCTGCCTGCCTCCTGTGGCCGGGCCTGCCCGGCCACAGGACCGGCCTCTCCAACTTACTCATCTTCCACGAACACCGGCATCGTGTCGACCGGCGCTGGACTCGATCTGCGTTCGCGCTGTCGATCACCAGCCGGGCAGCAAACACATCTCTTGTGTCACAGGTCACCCGAGGTCAGCGGGCAGCCGAACGGCGGAGGTCACACTCCTAGTCACCGACCGACTGAAGCGGGCGCGCGCCGTGCCCGCCTCGCCGGTGCCCTCGGCCGACGCCAGGTATTTATAAATTAGATACATGCTTCCAGGCGGCTCTGCCAAACGGTGCCATCAACCAGCGGCGGCCCGGGGCCGGCCGGCGGCGGCCTGGGTCATGCGTCACCGCGCCAGCTGATGCCGTCCTGCTGCGGCACGACACACTGGTGCTTGGCTGGTGCTGTGGTGACGTGCACCAGGCGCCGTGTCACAGGGTGGCCTCCAGTCGGCTCGTCCGCCACTTGACACGTCACGTTGTGTCTGGGCGGTGCTGAACCGCGGCCGCCACAGAACCCAGAGTAGCCGCCAGCTCAGCTGGACGCACGCTCTCCACGAGCACACTCGCTGTTCCATCTGAACCGATTTCAGGTAGCTTTCCATTTTCACAAAAATTCGCCGATGGCCCAGCTACTGTGGCATAGTGCCTGAGTGGCTAGTGCAGATAGTGGCTTGGTGCCTGCTGCCTATATAAATTATTTGTGGATATGAACTAAATTGAACTAAATTGATATGAACTAAAATGATGTAGTCGGGCACAACAAATGGAGAGACACGTTGGGTGACACAGGTGGCAATGCCTGTTGGATGCATTTACGCAGTCTCGTGTATGTAATTTGCCAGACTGAAATGTTCTTGGAACCACCATCGACCACAATCGTAGGATAATTTTTGTTGATGAAAAAACACATGCATGTTAATAAGGCGAATGGGGTGCATGAAGCTGCGAGCATTGAAGACAGCTATTCAACTTGTACTCCCAACATCCTTCCTGGAGCCGCAATCGATCGTGCAAATGATTTAGAAACTAGAAATGGATTCTCCAATGATCCTTGCAATAAATTGCAGCTTGATATTGATGGATATAACTTTCACAAGTCCCTTCCAAAATTTTGACCCTGTGTACACATCATTGATTTTCTGAAATACCATGTCATGAAGCACAGGTTGATGAAGAAACAAAATAACAGCTACCTATCCTATCTATACATACCTATCACCGTTCCACACAACATAATACCCGATTTATAAATGTGTTATGTGACTTTAGCAGAAACGTTAGGGTCATTCCACGCAAACTCAATAACGCCAACGTCACTGAATGAGCAGTAGATACACCATACCTCAACTGCTTTTCTTAAAACATGACATGCAGATTTCTCAGAAGCTCTGAACACGAATCTTAAAACATTAGCGACCTGTGATAAACATATTTTAAATATAAGGGTAAAATTATAATGTCTTAAAAAACTACGTTTTTGAAACATTTGTATCTCTGGGAGATATCGCTTCTGGTATTTCGCTGGGTAAAGATATATGTATTTGACTATGAATTTGTCGCGCTTTAGTATGTTGCATAAATATTTTATAATTTCCGACTTCTGATTTGTGGTGACTTTGACGTTTTACCTTTTTTTGGAGCAGATCCCATATGTATTTCAATTCAAACATGAGCTGGGATTTCCCACTCAAATTTACATTATAAACAATAGAAATTGGAGTGGGACATTTATAACGTGTATCGATCTCTTCCAGTGTAAAACCCAATGCCATTGCCGGCCGGCCACCGAGGCGGCGCCTTAGTCGCATTCTGCACGCGAACGTAAATTTATTAGCCACGCTTGTTTGCGTTAGATGCTTCACTACGTTTGTTTGAGCACTGGTTGGTGTTCAATAATAGCTATATTATCTTTGTTTGGTACTCCAGCAAGTTGGATATAAGGCCTTTCGACATCTCCTCACCTCTCACTTTGACAGTTTGTCGCAGCTGGGGCGAAAGCCGCTTGCAAGAAATATCTATTCCACACAGCGGAGAAATAAAAATGTTTTGTTATAGATTATGAATAACGCTGACAGTTTGGGTAAGCCAACACCCCTCTGCATCTGGCTCAGTGGTGGGAGCTCGCGTTACGCTGACAGTTTGGGTAAGCCAACACCCCTCTGCATCTGGCTCAGTGGTGGGAGCTCGCGTTACGCTGACAGTTTGGGTAAGCCAACACCCCTCTGCATCAGGCTCAGTGGTGGGAGCTCGCGTTACGCTGACAGTTTGGGTAAGCCAACACCCCTCTGCATCTGGCTCAGTGGTGGGAGCTCGCGTTACGCTGACAGTTTGGGTAAGCCAACACCCCTCTGCATCTGGCTCAGTGGTGGGAGCTCGCGTTACGCTGACAGTTTGGGTAAGCCAACACCCCTCTGCATCAGGCTCAGTGGTGGGAGCTCGCGTTACGCTGACAGTTTGGGTAAGCCAACACCCCTCTGCATCAGGCTCAGTGGTGGGAGCTCGCGCCGGCTGGCCTGATGTTGGCGTCGGCTGGCGTCGGCTTCAGGCACGTTTTCCGTGACCACGGAGGTGTTTAGACAGAGGGGAGATGAGACATGCTTGCTGAGGACGGGGATTCCGACAGTGGGATGGATAACACGCCGGCTGATCTGCTGATTCCTGGGACTGGTTACTTGGAAGATAATGAATAAATAACACTTCATGGAAAAGAAGATGAGTCAAGAGGCGGCAGGCCTGTTCCAGTGCGAGTTGTGTGATAGTACTGCAGGTGTACGCAGATCACCCTGCGCTGGTTGATAGAGTGGGAAGTCTTGAACGGACAGAATGCGTATGCGCCGCTCCTGCCCAGCCTCACAGTCCGGCTCTCCGCCCTCCTGCCGTGGCAGAAGTCGGGTATCGAGTTCCTCGCGCTGTGGTCGCCCGGCGCGTGGGACGACCTGACGCAGCTGTGGTTCACTGTGACGGTCAACGGAAAACTAGGCCACCCGGCGCCATTATCTCACTTGAAATGCGGATCATATTGTCATGCTGTTCGCATTTTGACGTCCATATATATACTTCCAAATTGATACATATCTGGCCGGATCAGATTTGACCCCAATCTATTATATTAAATACCGTTACCACACCATGCGTTTTATTGAATCCGCCCGGCATACTAATACATACAAACAGCATAACTGCAGCATGAATTAATTCGATCACAGCAGAGCAATCCCAACTCACCTTTCACGTTGCCTTGTTACTTCGCGCCTGTAGACACGCAAAGATGACAGTCTACATCCTGAATGAGACCCTGAGCGTGATACTTGACCCGGGGTCAGAATATAGAGGATCAACAACAATTATAAATGCACATTATATTGAAACCATATCGAAATGGTCATGAAACAAATTCCGGTAACTAATGTAACACGCTGGCATGCATCTAAGCGTGTGACTTCATCTGACCTCTGCTTGACTTCAATGCAGAAGATATCCCAACCAGCTATTTGAGATGTTTCTCTCCATGAGGTAGTGAGGGTGGGTCCACGAGATGTAGTATATTAATTGCAAACAGCATACTACGTGCATTATTGATTGGCTACACATATCCAGAGGAGATCTGAACGCTACATGACCACCATTCCACTGAATCGTTCGCATAGCGTTCAATTACATCCATAATTCAAAGCATATTTATTATACATCAATACATGTCCCCCTCTAGTCTGGTTCAGCACCTACGCTTCACAGTGTGCCCACTGCCCAGGGCACCTTTGCTGAAGCTGCCGACTTTCTGCCGGTGGGTCTGTACGCCCTGCAGAAGCCACTGCAGTTGATCCTTGTTTTTGGTCACTGTGCTTGCGAATGTGCGGACCAGGGCAAAGCCACTTTCTGCCATGTCATTTGTGATCTATACAAATTCCACAAACTCACGATACCACATGGGCGGATACAGGGGGAGCATTGGGAGCACGTGTCCCCCATGAAAAGATGGCGCCTTTCCGATCGGGAAAAGGCGCCACTTAAGGAAGGTTCGAGTGCCCTACCCCTTCCCAGCACTGAGATTGATTGTTCAGTAAAAAACACCTCCTTGGAGTAAAAGGCGGTCCTCTTCAGTATGCCTCAGTGCATCCCTTTCCTTCTCAATGATTTTCTTCCGCCGAAGGAGTCCCTCCGACAAAATGTGCCCCTCCATGAACATTCCTAGATTCGCCCCTGCGATGCGAGATAGCTATCGTGGATCTCCCACTGGTCGACTGGTTTACTCAGCCACTGGCTGGCATCTACACGAAGGAGTTGGAATGCCAGCTGCGAGCACCCATCTGCCATGTCCGACAACCTGGCATCAGAGTCGACAACGTGCACGGCAACTTCAAAGTCACCTTACATCGGGGTAGACAATAGCCTAGACGCCAAAACGTCTAGACGCCCTTTCGTTCTGGCTGACTTTATCAGACACGAGACTAGACGCGACCATGTCGGGCCTCAGGTAGCACACGCGGCGACGCATCACGACCAGTGTCGCGTCAGCTATATGTTTGTCTATCGCCCTGCAAAGAGCCAAGTCTCGGCACAGCTTCATATCAGTCAGAGGCGAGTCCTAAACAACCGGTGCAGACAGCCATGCGGAGACATGCAGCAATTCGATGAACTGCACCATGCTCGGTAGCTTGAGCATCGTCGCCTTGCTGTATATGAGCTGGTCTCCAAACATGTGCATCTCGGTGAAGACGATGGTTTGGAAAAGCAGTCCAATAAATTAAAAATAACATAAGATGAGATGCAGGATAGTGTGTTCTGTCCACTCTGCATTTCAAAATTGCGCACGACTGATTGCCTACTGACACACATTCCACATTTACCCACCTCGGCCATCCCACGGACGTGATGTCCGCGGACGTCGGAACTGTGGACTGGACGGCTGGCCGCCGAGCAGCAACAGGGTCAACTCCGTGCAGCCTCGCGGCGGTCGGCTCTGGTGAACCGGCCGTCCTCTGGATCAGTTAGCAACACCTGCAGCCGTCGGACGACGTCGCCGGGGGACCTCTTGAAGCCACCGATCAATGGCTTGGAGTATCTGGACATCGTTTTGTTTAATTCCGACCACTACAAATACAAAGGGTTAATGCAGATATTACTTGGACGACACTTGTGTGACAGTAGTGTTTAGCAAGATCAAACAAGGACATTATTCGTTCAATTAATATTAGTATCATAAAAACATCAAAACAAAACAAAATGATCACAGCCATATAAGCCAAGTAAAGATGATAGACAGCCAAGTCACTTGCGTTCGATGGCGAGACTAGCTCAAGTGTATTTGTATAACACCCGCATAGTTTACCTCCGCTTCATTTCTTCAAACTTGACTCCTGTGGACATTGATTGTCCCAAAGCAGATGCAGATCTCGCTGCGAATTCGAGGACGTGATTGCGGCATTCGAGTCGGATCAACGTCTTCTCCAGCATGTGCTCTTGTCTGATAACTGTGCCCGAAGCTCTCCCTGTATTGATGGTGGTTGTATCAAAACAGAGACTGACGACGCTTCCCTCAGCCTCCCATCCATGCAGGACAGTCGTTGCAGCACGAGCTTGTGACCTTCACTGTAGATGATATATTCCAGACACAGATACTCCGTTCCATCCTGAATAGTTGGCACTTCGGGTAGTTTTCTATCGGTGTGGCCCGGTCTATCATATATCAGGATGCTTGACGATTATCAGCTGTTCCGAGAGCATTCTGTACGGAATTCATTTTGTTGGACTCGAATTTAAGTAATATGTTCACCATCTCGCGTTTGGCACACCATCAATTGACGGTTAGCCGAGTGAAAATAGAGAATACTTCAGAACATCGACGAAACAATCAATTATTGAAACCTGACTGATTATTGGGTCCTGCCGCGTACTGACCGCTTGGTGATCGGTCATCGTGGAGCGAACCTGTCATTGATCTGTCTCAGAGAGACATTATTGGATCAAAAATTGATAACAACCAAACAATATTTTCGTACCTTGATTATTTTCCTGTCCCAATGCAGTACATAATGTTCCGGTGGAACGAATGCAGGCCTGAGGTCCTGTGCCACTTGACGTCGGTGATATCTTCCTCGGCGTGCTGACGTTGTCCTTGATATGCATAATTGACTGAGATCCACGGGAGGATGCGCTGTACACACGATCGCGCTGATCAATTCGGTGATCTTTGGAAAAGATATGGTTGCCGCGGCAGAATCGGAACACATTACAGGGAACCCAGGGTAGTGTATGATATATATATATATATATATATATATATATATATATATATATATATATATATATATATATAATGTACAGATAGCTAACACAAAACATAGGTGTAGTGTAAATTCGTAATATGGTGGGGGAAATTGTCATGAAGCCAGGTATCTAGACTGTGAAATGGGATGGATGCGGGGAAACATTTCAGATACGCAATCGTCATGCTAAAAATGTTGACACTTTATCTGGCTGGATCGGTTGTTCATGTCAGTGTAAATCGACGTTATCGTCGCTGGATGAACAAAGGCGGGTGTTGATAGTGCAGCCTAGTACAACGTGACCCCACATTGCACTACTGCATGCATGTCAGTCATGGGATAATTACCTTCAGTGCTGCTATAACCACGCAACTAGAAACATGTATGACGAGTTAGAGTAACCCATATGCGGCACATTCACCAATTCCATCACACATTGATATAAGAATCGATTAAATAAGGTGTGCTCGGCCTCACACACCAAAGTTCTCGAAATCAACTCCGATACACTTTCGAATGAGCCGACAACAGACTGTGGTGAGAAGCCAATGCCAGGCTGAACAGGCGCGGGAAGAGCCACCGCGAAGGTTTTCTCTAAACAATAGTTTGTGGGCACTTCGGAGAAGATGTTGTGGTCGAAGCTGGTAAGGATAATATTATGGATCAGGTCTCGTTCTGAATGAAGAAGGCAGGCCACGAAACGCTGAAAAAGCCACAGATGTCATTAATGTTATAAAAGTGTGACGATCAAGTGAGGCCGGGCTGGGCCGCCTGGATCATCACACACTTTTGTGCACACACAACAGGAGAGCAGGCTCGCTCGGGCTTGGCCCTCGTCCTAGTGACTTCATCCAGTCTCGGCTCGCAGTCCAATTCAATCCAACAACCGTGGGTGATCCAATCCGCGTTACGCTGAAAGATCGGGCCCATTCGCGCGGCCAAGCCTGGCGGCGGGCCGGCGTCGGCCAAGTATGGCGGCCGGCGAGCGGCGAGCGGCTCCGGCGGCGCGGCCCAGAAACCGACGCGCCGCTGCCAAATCGCCGCTGAATCACGGCCGTTTGCCGCCAGCGCGCCGCATTGAGTCACGGTGCGACAGCTGCGGCGCGCGTCGCAGCTCGGTGTGCGCCAGGCACGCAATGTGACGCCCGCCGGCGTGCTGGCGACACGTGGTGACGGCCGAACAACAGGCCGCTAACGCCGCAGACGTGTGCCAAACAACGGCGCCCCGACACCGCACGTGTGGACGGCTAGACGGACCGGGCCGCTAATCCAGTTGATGGCCACACATCTTTATCGCCGAGAGAGTTCATATGTCGTGCCGAGTGGAGTTCATTGATTGGATCCAGACCCGACTCCACCTCCCCCACCACAGCTACAAATTATCTTGCGCGGGAGTAAAGTAAAACTAAAACTATTTAGACGTCAGGGAGATGTCCCCCACCCGGCCCCACCTTCAGCACCTAAGACATCACACAAGCCATAACCTAAAGCTCCCTTAGCGTAAATGTACATTTGCCTGCGCTTTGCTTGCAAAACACTCGCTTTAAAGATAGACATGTAAGGTACTCGCTTTAAAGGCGGCGCAAATGACCCTTATGGTCCGGAACGCCTAAAAAGCCCCCCCCGACCCCACCTCGTTTGTTTATCCGATGTGATCAAAACACAAACCCCCGACAAACAGTGTGACTTCGGTACGAACCGTTGGTGCTATGGATTGCATGTTTGCTTGGTGGGAGACTGAATAGGTGTGATCTCAGAGCGATAGCCTTGCCTTTAAGGCTTCGCTAAGCATGGACGACGCTAACCTACCCGACCCGATCAGTCACAACCTATTCAAATGCAGCCTAGCTAGCCTTGACCAACCACTCGACACGACTGGATCAGATCCGGCCGCAGCGATCCAGGCGCAGCTGGAGGCGAAGACGGGGAAACTGGTTTTCCATTAAGTAGTGATCTCGTTTTGTGGGACCGGTTTGCAGTGATCGGGCGTTAATTGCAGAGTGTTCCTTAAAGACACTTTCATGCATCCTTCCAATTCCGAGACGTTTCTTTCCCCGCACTGGGTATAAGTTTTGATTTCACCAAACACTCTCGGTCCGGCTCTCCCAAGATCCCTTGCCCTTATGACGCTGGGCTGCATCCACCTTTGTACGCTTGCATCAAAATATTTCCGTTAAAGAGCTCGCAACCCTTGTTCACCGAGACTGTTTTGTGACGGTCCTCCATACGGCCAAGCAGCACGCTTCAGCGACAAGTCTGAACCACGTGCACCCTGTCCGGCAGATGGGCCAGTGTTGCCGCGGCTCAATTTCACAACGTACCAGGATCGCACAAAATCGTACCAGATTGGCTATGTTTCGTACCAGATTGGCTATGTTTCGTACCAGATCATAAGCCAAAATGTACCTAATTTCGTACCATAAAAAGTAGGCATAATTTCGACAATTGTATGGCTAAACAAGTAATTTAGATCATTTTATTGGTGTTTTAGGTGCTCTCTAGATACGTTGATATAAATTGTCAGAAATCAGGACAGGTTCAGTCTTAGACTCCTGACGCCGCCTAGTGAAAGTAGTTTTCAATTGTGACGAAAAAGGACAATACGAATGCAATGCGCAAAACAGCTATTCTCGGTATCACATAGAAATAAGAAACCTCAGTCAGTGCTTCATAAGTTTTTACCACCAGCAGATTCGGGATGCTAATCGTATTTAATATCGCAGGACATGAGGACGGGGTGGAGGAGTAAATACGGGAACGAACCTGCAGTGGAATGTGCGTTGTTATTGGTGAGTCATTTTCATTTGTTATTGGTGATTAATTTTTGACTTCATGGAAGTCGTGGGCGTCCACTCGTGGCAGGAGGGCGTGACTTGCTGCTTGGTGAGGATCAGAGAATGCACTGTTCCCACCTGGAGGCGGTTCCGCTGTTGTCTTTATGAGGTTTTGGCTGGAGGATACTCTCACGGCGGCCGCGCTGGAGTGCGACAGGGACAGGAGATCCTGCATCAGCTGGACTACCTTTGGGAATGCTGGCTCGCCACTGCCATCCCTCAGCTTCACCTCCGCCCACCTCCGCCCTTCGCTGCCTGCTGGAGTCCTCGCCATTTTGAATCCAGGACCTCGTACTCGGTCTCTTTGATGAGATTGGGAAATCTCAAAGTCAGCGACACGATGGAGGGCGCTTGCGAGGTCGGGTTCAGCAGCCCCAGAAGCACCCTGGTCTTGTCGCTGAAGTCGAATCGTCGCCGGATCTGCCTGCAGAGCTCGGTGTAGACCATTTGTACGGAAGGCTTGGACCACCTCCTGGGAACAAACTCTGAGAGGACGATGGCCTCGACGTTGGCGCCACAGTGCTTCTGCTCCAGGGGGAGGAAGTTCCTGGGGTGATCAGGATTGACCATCTCCAGTAGCACACCTGGCTCAGCACGCAGGAAGTTGCTGGCCACGGAGAGGTAGAGCTTCAGGAGCACAGCTCGTGCATTCTGGACCTTGGATGACTCGGACTGGAACACCTCGTTCGCCCTAGTGATCAGTGGGAGAGTATAGTTAAAGACAGCAATGTACATCTTGTATATGGAATCGCGTAGGGCGTTTAGGATGGTTCGAGCGGCGTGGACGTGATCCTCGTCCGCCGCGTGCTGGAAGAAGAGGAGTAGGGCTGCCCACTGCTCGTACATCCACTTCACCACCGCCTCGAGGGAGAGCCACCTCGTCCTACAGGGGCGCAGCAGCCTGTGGACTGGGACGTCAACTAGATCCTGGACAGCTTGGTACTCGAGGAGTCTCTTCGGGCTATTGTTGAGATAGCTGTACACGTCTCGGGCTAGATCATCTATGGATGAAGGCAGCTTCGTGCACGCTGCGGAGTTGCACAGATGCAGCCAGTGGCATATGCAGCCGGTGATCAAGATGTGCGGGAGTTCTCTCCTACACAGTGCCTGCACACTCTGGTGACACCCCATCATGACGCTAGCATTATCGGCCGCAAATCCAATCATGTTCTTCAGGGGCACATCATTAACTGACAGCACGCCACGTGGCGTCATGCAGGCCCTGGGCGGTCGCATCCTGGACCTTCACCAGGTCCAAGAACAGGTCCCTGGTTTTGCCGTCTCGGTCCTCAAAAACACGTGCCACAATGAGGAGATATTTGGTAGTAGACCTGTCGGTCGTCTTGTCCACGATCAGTGATAATGGGTATTGCGCATGAGTGGACTCACTCTTACCCTCTCCTCTGCTCCTATGACATCATTAATAGTCTTAGTAGTCCTCGTTCTGGCCGACTTAAGGCATTTTGCCACTTCCGATTCTGGGCATACCTTTTTGACTAAGGTACGAGATGGCCGCTTGCCGATAATGGCGGATGATGTTCAACGATGAGCCCCGCCAGCAGTAGCTCGCCCTGGGCCACAGGGCCACATTATCCTGCTGTTTATGGTGGCCATGGTTCTGCGGCGGCAACAAACGCGGGTGGCTTACCACAGCCTGCAGAGCCGGTTACGTTCTTCTTGTGACCCTCAGTTGTCCCGTGTCTCTTCAGATGGGGCCGCAGCATTGCCTTAGCAATGCATAGTGCTTTGTATGTGTACCAGCTAGCGCCACCATGCTGCGAGATAAGTGAAAGTAGGCACGATAGATCTCGATGTAATTGTATGGCCTAACTTCATCCCCTCTGAATACAAGCAGAGTTTAGAAGAAAAACAATTGGCCTGTCCATTTCAGAAGAAAATGCGAACTGAAAATGACTAAAAATACGAAAGAAATGTATTGCGGCGAAAAAGTACCAGATTTCCCTCCGGCGTACCTGCGTACCAGAAAAGTCGAAAAAGTACCAGATCTGGTACGATCGTACCATGACGGCAACACTGAGATGAGCCCGAGTTCAGCAGGACTGCAGCCAATTTCGGCTCGACATGCCGGATAGAACGACCTGTACATGAGATGCCACTTCCGTCGTGGAGCATCTCGCTGTGCATTGCTGAAACGTCACGGCGGCGCCAACGTGCTGACGGTGTCGGACTGCAGCTCTGCTGTTTACCGTTATGGTGGTGCATCGCACGACCGCAGCCAGACAGCCTATCAAAACAACTCCTGTTGGCGGCCGCAGGACTTTCGCTGGCCGCCCGCAGCCCACCACCGGCGCGGTCGGAGCGACCCCGCCGCCTGACCTGAGGTCGACGCTCTGCCGGCAGGCGTGCGACTCAAATATGGCGCCGATCTGGTTACGGGGACACACCACGTCGGTGGCGGCGCCGTGCCCTCTGACCTGCAACGTCCGAAACTATTTATAGCTGCCTCCGGCCATGGGCGGTGGGGCTGCTGCCCGCTGCACCAGCAACAGCAACAGCAGCAGCAGCAGCAGCAGCAGCAGCAACAGCAGCAGCAGCAGCAGCAGCAGCAGCAGCAGCAGCAGCAGCAGCAGCAGCAGCAGCAGCAGCAGCAGCAGCAGCAGCAGCAGCAGCAGCAGCAGCAGCAGCAGCAGCAGCAGTAGCAGTAGCAACAGCAGCAGCAGCAGCAGCAGCAGCAGCAGTAGCAGTAGCAGTAGCAGCAGCAGCAGTAGCAGCAGCAGCAGCAGCAGCAGCAGGAAGGACGGATCCAAGGGAGCGAAGGGGCTATGGCCCCCAAGAGGCTGATTTTTGCCGATATTTGCACTGAAATGGCATTTTCTCGAAATCTAATAACATTTTAAGACATAAGTATTGTCTCAAACAGATCTGACGATTGCTAGCTGTTCAAATCTCATTATTTTTTTTTAGGTTGGAGGATTTTATTACCCCTCCCCCCCCCAAGCCAGACTCCTGGATCTGCCCCTGAGCAGCAGCAGCAGCAGCAGCAGCAGCAGCGGCGGCGACGGCGGCGGTGGCGATGGCAATGACGTCGGCAACGCGAGGTCCGGTGGCCCCGCCCTCCGGTGATCAGCTGACTGAGCGCATGGAACGGGCGCCGCGTGGACACACCACTTCCAGGAAGATGACGCCGCCTGAGGAATCTGATGACGGCAGGTCGGCGCACCGCGTCATGTGGCAGACGGTGGTCGGTACACCGTGTCATGTGGCAGCCGGTGGTCGGTACACCGCGTCATGTGGCAGCCGGTGGTCGGTACACCGCGTCATGTGGCAGACGGTGGTCGGTACACCGTGTCATGTGGCAGACGGTGGTCGTACACCGTGTCATGTGGCACCGGTGGTCGGTACACCGCGTCATGTGGCAGCCGGTGGTCGGTACACCGCGTCATGTGGCAGACGGTGGTCGTACACCGTGTCATGTGGCAGCCGGTGGTCGGTACACCGCGTCATGTGGCAGACGGTGGTCGTACACCGTGTCATGTGGCAGACGGTGGTCGGTACACCGCGTCATGTGGCAGACGGTGGTCGGTACACCGCGTCATGTGGCAGCCGGTGGTCGGTACACCGTGTCATGTGGCAGACGGTGGTCGGCACACCGCGTCATGTGGCAGCCGGTGGTCGTACACCGTGTCATGTGGCAGCCGGTGGTCGGTACACCGCGTCATGTGGCAGACGGTGGTCGGTACACCGCGTCATGTGGCAGACGGTGGTCGTACACCGTGTCATGTGGCAGCCGGTGGTCGGTACACCGCGTCATGTGGCAGACGGTGGTCGGTACACCGCGTCATGTGGCAGCCGGTGGTCGGTACACCGCGTCATGTGGCAGACGGTGGTCGGTACACCGTGTCATGTGGCAGCCGGTGGTCGGCACACCGTGTCATGTGGCAGCCGGTGGTCGGTACACCGCGTCATGTGGCAGACGGTGGTCGTACACCGTGTCATGTGGCAGCCGGTGGTCGGTACACCGCGTCATGTGGCAGACGGTGGTCGGTACACCGCGTCATGTGGCAGACGGTGGTCGGCACACCGCGTCATGTGGCAGACGGTGGTCGGTACACCGCGTCATGTGGCAGACGGTGGTCGGTACACCGTGTCATGTGGCAGACGGTGGTCGTACACCGTGTCATGTGGCAGCCGGTGGTCGGCACACCGTGTCATGTGGCAGACGGTGGTCGTACACCGTGTCATGTGGCAGACGGTGGTCGGTACACCGTGTCATGTGGCAGACGGTGGTCGGCACACCGCGTCATGTGGCAGCCGGTGGTCGGCGCACCGCGTCATGTGGCAGACGGTGGTCGTACACCGTGTCATGTGGCAGCCGGTGGTCGGTACACCGCGTCATGTGGCAGACGGTGGTCGGCACACCGTGTCGTGTGGCAGCCGGTGGTCGGCACACCGTGTCATGTGGCAGACGGTGGTCGTACACCGTGTCATGTGGCAGACGGTGGTCGTACACCGTGTCATGTGGCAGCCGGTGGTCGGTACACCGCGTCATGTGGCAGCCGGTGGTCGTACACCGTGTCATGTGGCAGCCGGTGGTCGGTACACCGCGTCATGTGGCAGACGGTGGTCGTACACCGTGTCATGTGGCAGCCGGTGGTCGGCACACCGCGTCATGTGGCAGACGGTGGTCGGCACACCGCGTCATGTGGCAGCCGGTGGTCGGCACACCGCGTCATGTGGCAGACGGTGGTCGGCACACCGCGTCATGTGGCAGACGGTGGTCGGTACACCGCGTCATGTGGCAGACGGTGGTCGGCACACCGTGTCATGTGGCAGACGGTGGTCGGCACACCGTGTCATGTGGCAGACGGTGGTCGGCACACCGTGTCATGTGGCAGACGGTGGTCGGTACACCGTGTCATGTGGCAGACGGTGGTCGGCACACCGCGTCATGTGGCAGCCGGTGGTCGGTACACCGCGTCATGTGGCAGCCGGTGGTCGGTACACCGTGTCATGAGGCGGTGGTCGGTACACCGCGTCATGTGGCAGACGGTGGTCGGCACACCGTGTCATGTGGCAGACGGTGGTCGGCACACCGTGTCATGTGGCAGCCGGTGGTCGGTACACCGCGTCATGTGGCAGCCGGTGGTCGGCACACCGCGTCATGTGGCAGACGGTGGTCGGCACACCGCGTCATGTGGCAGCCGGTGGTCGGTACACCGTGTCATGTGGCAGCCGGTGGTCGGTACACCGCGTCATGTGGCAGACGGTGGTCGGTACAACGTGTCATGTGGCAGCCGGTGGTCGGCACACCGCGTCATGTGGCAGACGGTGGTCGTACACCGTGTCATGTGGCAGCCGGTGGTCGGTACACCGCGTCATGTGGCAGACGGTGGTCGTACACCGTGTCATGTGGCAGCCGGTGGTCGGCACACCGTGTCATGTGGCAGACGGTGGTCGGTACACCGCGTCATGTGGCAGACGGTGGTCGGCACACCGCGTCATGTGGCAGCCGGTGGTCGGTACACCGCGTCATGTGGCAGACGGTGGTCGGCACACCGCGTCATGTGGCAGCCGGTGGTCGGCACACCGTGTCATGTGGCAGACGGTGGTCGGCACACCGCGTCATGTGGCAGACGGTGGTCGGCACACCGCGTCATGTGGCAGACGGTGGTCGGTACACCGCGTCATGTGGCAGACGGTGGTCGGTACACCGCGTCATGTGGCAGACGGTGATCAGCGCCATCGGACATGATGGGTGGAAATCACAGATCCTTACATAGTCGAGCTATGTCGGTATTGAAGCATTCAGAGGTTATGCGTCGTGGCGTCATGAAACAGCCCTGACGGGGACTGAGCGAACTAGCCGCAAGCTTGGTCTGCTCAATTGTCTTTGTCTATACCTATGGCTATATTCACGCCGGGTGAAAATCACCCATCCAGCCGTCCCAAACCAAGGCCTAGAACCAAGGCCACCATAATATCCACCCAGACCACCCGCAAGTCCACGACCGCCATCTCCTGCCAAACCGACCTCCCCCCCCCCCCTATCACCTCCTGCACATCCACCCAAACGGACTCGAAAACCTCATAAAGTCATAAAATCATAAAGTGTTAAGGCTTAATAAGAGCCACAGGGGCCCATCTGGGTTAAGCCTATCTAGAAAAGATACTAGAAATGTACATACTCTCGCCCCAATCCATCCCTCATCTCAAGTTCCTAGGGAGCTATATATCCCAGCCTATCTAGCACCATTCACCTGATATTGCATAACACACTCAACAATTACGAACTCCTCCAATCATACCCATTGTGCTACCGTAGCCAATCTCATCAGTATCACATCCCGAAGGAAGGTGCTGAATCCACTGCTAGGTACACCCTATATACAGTTATAAAGCGTTTAGACTTAATAAGAGACCCAAGAACCCATCCAGTTAAGTCTGTAAATGGAGGATACCATAAGCCTGGTAAAAATACCCACCCCAGCCATCACCACATCCTGAAGAAACCATCCACCAATATCCCACACACATATCAATGCCTATCTACCCTAGCTATCCAGGCCTATTCCCCTGATCCCTCTTGACACATGTGGATTGAATGCCTTACCAATAATTTTCAAACTGCATCCATGCCTGCTTAAAGGGATCTGTGCCGTGCACACTTACTTAGCATAAATATCACCCCATCCATCACAAATTATAATTCAAAAACAAAATTTTCCTGTCTAAAAAATGTGTCCACCCTACTTTTAAATACATTCAATGAGGAACTCCCCACAACATCAGCAGGCAGCCCATTCCACTGATCAACAACCCTTTGACTGAAGACCTGTTGTCGCTTAACTGTCCTGCACCTCAACTTGTTTGACCTGAATTGATGACCCCTATGTGATACTCTAAACTGAAGAGCGCCGTTCAAATTGACCTGATCTAGTCCTTTAACAATTTTATACATTTAAATCATGTCCCCCCTTAATCTTCTATATTTGAGTGAGTACATATATAATGCCACAAGCCTTTCTTCATATTCTAAGTTACCTATTCCACTGATGAGTCTAGTTACTTTGCGCTGCACTCTTTCTGACATATCTATATCTTTTTATAGGTAGGGGCTCCATGCTTAAACATAATATTCCAAGGGGGGTCGCACATATGCTAAGTACAGTTTTTTTTCCATGACTTCCTTGTTCTTATATATCACATTTCTATTAATGAGTCCCAGCATTCTGAGTGCCCTGTTCCTAGCTGAGATACGTTGCTTTTCTGCTTTAAGGTCCCTTTCCTCTTCAATAACATCCAGTTCCCTCCCTCCCATTGTACATATATCTGCAAGTCTCACCTCCAGACTCCAGATGCATAAACTTACACTTGTCATAGTTGAAAGACATCTGCCATTGATCAGCCCACTTTTTTAGGCCCTCCAAGTCTAGTTGAACATTTCTAGATTGATCACAACTGTTTGCCACTCCTCCCAGCTTGATGTCATCAGCAAATTTGAACACTCTATTCCTCAGCCCTACCTCAATGTTATTCACAAAGATGATAAAGAGAAGTGGCCAAAGAACAGAGCCCTGTGATACTCCACTCAGAACATCCTTCCAATCAGATTTAGATCCATTTAACACTACCCTTTGTTTCCTTCCCCTCAACCATGCTTATTTTTCAATTCTATTTTACCAGAATTATCTATATTTTATTATTCATTTCACGATACATGTCCTCCACGTACTGTGGCTGTTATGGACAGTCTGGGTATAACTCACAGATATTTACAAAGAAAGGATAGATTTGTGGTCAATAGTGGGAGCAGATACGCAACAAACATTCGTACACCAACATAATACAATACCCATAACACTATCTGCACTGCACACACCGTGCTTGCAACACGAGCTATAAACGAGTAGTTTATAGAAGTGATAGGAGAGCGATCTCCTAAAAGTGAGTTCATAGTGTACACACATCCATTGCGTAAGTTTGCTTTGTGTGACTAGTGTTGTTCGCGGAGATAAGCTAGTGCATGTTTCTTGAAGTTAGACAGCCTTGATGTTTTTGTTTCAGTAGGATGTTTGTTATAGTGGAAGACAGACGAGTAGAGAAATCTCCTGCGGCCCGCCTCTCTGTGTATGGCTGGCAGGTGCAGGTGGTCGTCTGCACGCGTATGACGGTTTCGCAGGGTAGAGTTTGCAATAATTTGACCGGCAATGTGCGTTGGCTCACCCGTCAGAATGATCTTGTGTAGCAAAGTAAGGCTGTGAAATAGATGCAGATCAGCTGCGGTGAGTAGACCGAACTCGCTACGGACATCAGAAATATGATCAAATTTCCGTAGACCTGATACGACTCTAGTGGCGAAGTTAATGATCTTGTCCAGTCTGTGGATATTTGCTGCCGACCCGTTCCCGTAAACAGATATGCAGTAGCGGATATTGGATATAACCAGGCTATTGACTATAGTGAAGAGGGTACTGGTGGGCAGATGGTGATGCAGATGGCTCAGGGCTAGAAGGAATCCAGTGCACTTGCGGACCACAACAGCTACATGGGAATCCCACGACATGTGGCGATCAAATGTCACCCCAAGGTTCTTACACGAATGGCTCTCATCTATCACGGCTTCCCTAAAGCACACTCGTATCGGGGTAATATTGCAAAGGTTTTGACGCGATCCGAACGTGAGAAGCTGAGTTTTGGTCGGGTTTACCTTCAAACCGTTATCCAGGAAGTAGTCGTAGAGTTGGTTCAGACATGTCTCCATCTGACATCAGATTTGGAAGATCAGATTTGCGACCGGAGATGAGGACCTGGGTGTCGTCTGCGAACTGAGTGACGTGTGCTACCGGGACGTGCAAACTGAGGTCGTTCGAAAAGATGCAATAGAGGAGTAGACCTAGTGATGAGCCTTGGAAAACGCCTATGTTGTTTGGGAGAAAGGAGGAGAGATGCCTGCTTCCGCGTTGATCTGTGATGCTAACAGCCTGCGTGTGACCTCCCAGATACGCCCTAAACCAGTCAGTATCGATTACATGGAGTTCTAGTTTAGTGAGCAGTTGGGTGTAGTGTATTACGTCGAAGCATTTACTGAGGTCCGGAATTCAAAGGAGAGCTACTTCCGAACGGTCCATTGCTGCTAGTATTTTGTCCGTGACTGAGATGAGAGCGGTTTCCGCAGAGTGGCGTGGTCTGAAGCCGTGCTGAGTTTGGGCCAGTAGGTGGTTTGAGTTCAGGTAGTGATAAAGTTGTTTCTGCACTGCACTCTCTATCATTTTGGCGATAACCGGAACCAATGAGATGGGCCTAAAATTATAGGGATCCGAGGGATCTCCTGATTTGTGAATAGGAGTTACTGGATACCAGCTGTAGTCAGGCATGTGTTTATAATGTCGAGCAGCACTTCTCCGATAAAAGAACATAAATTTGATAACCTTAATACAGATCCCGTCGGGTTCGCAAGCATCTGTGCTTCTCATGTCCATGACAATTTTGGCTAGCTGTTCGAGGGATATGGATGATACTTTATAGGAGCTGGTAGAGACGCGCGATAGCCGGCAACTGGGAGGTGTGTGTTCAGGCATGTTTGCCTGGTGTTTGACCTCTGCTGATACTTTAGGTCTGACACTAACAAATTATTGATTTTGCTGTTCAGGTAGGACCTGAGGTTGAACTCTGTGAGAGCCTTTTTTGGTGTCGATAATGGGCTTGATAGCACGCCACGCAGCTGCTGGGCCTTTCTGAGCTATCTTTCCGCTAATCTCGTCCCTACAGTCAGCTCTAATAGCTGAGCGAACTTGTCTGTTAAGTACTTTGTATGTGTTTCTATCTTGCAAGTGCAAAGCTACATTTCGCCGATGCATGAGCTGTTTATTGTTTATTGTTTATTGTTTATTGTCCACAATCTCCAACAGCATATTGTGCCCTTTACAGGAGAAGTCATTAGCTAAAAAATCGTAAACAGAACAGGTGAACAGTTTTCAGTTCAAACAGGTAAACGGCTGTCAGAATTGCATCGATGCCCAATGGCTACGCGGCTCAGATGTGAGCTTGTGACGCAGCACAGTATCTAACCACCTGCGTCTTAAATGCACTCAGCGGGTTCGTGAATATATCCGCACTTGGTGTCATCGCTAAAAATGTGTTCGTTTCTCTTAATAATCTGTTAAATAAGTCACACCTAATGGTTTCTACACGTGCATACCGTACATGAAATAAATCAGGTTGCCTATTTCTCCTGACTGGGACACATAATTCAAAGTTCTGCAATAACACTGATGAGTCAGTCCTGCCACATAAAACGTTTCGTAAGAACATGAAAATTTCTGGGGGAGGACTGAAATGTTTGCATTGGATGGGTTACATTTGAGCAAGAGAGGAGTTGAATTGCTCAGCAATAGGTATGAGGAGGCTCTCAATAGGAAACAGGGAAACTAGGCAGGTCATGGGGGGATGTAGCTGATAAAGAGAGAAGTCTTGCAAGCAAGGGAAGGAATAGTTTATCATGTTTTTATGTCAATGCCAGAAGTGTTAGGAATAAAATTGGGGAACTACATGCATATATGTTGTCTGAAAAGCTAGATTTGGTATGCATAACAGAAGCATGGGTTAATGAAAGCATTTTTGGAGACAACTTGCAAGAATTTGAATTGACAGGCTACAACATGCATGCTTATCAAAGGAAGGCAAGGATAGGAGGAGGTATACTCTTGTATGTCAGACAAGTAATGAAATGTCATTCCATAGATGATAGTGTACATAATGAAGGAGTAGAATCCTTGTGGTTAGATATCATTCTGAAGAATGGAACAAAATTTAGGATTGGGGCATTCTATAGACCTCCAGACCAGAATGAAAACATGGACAGGTTGATGCAGGAAGAAATAAGTAGGACAGCGCAGGAGAGAACTGTTTTGTTGGGGGATTTCAACATATCAGGATTGGGAAGCAAAACTATGGGTCTAAACAAATCAGGAAGAAGTTTCATGGATTGTTTTGAGGAAAATTTCTTCTATCAAATGATACATAAACCTACAAGGGAAAATGAAATATTAGATCTTGTGCTTACTAATGAGGAAAATTTTGTACAAAATGTGAACATCGGAGAGACATTGGGTAATAGTGATCACAACATTATACGCTTCTCATTGTATGCTGGAAATGTAGGAACCTATAAGACATTGATTCCAAATTTTGCTAAAGGGAATTACAATGAGTTCAGGATCTTCCTGAATGAAATTAATTGGGAGGACTTATTGAAAGGCTTAGATGCTTATGAAATGTGGAGAATAATAAAATATAAACTATTTCAAGGTCAGGATAGGTTCATTCCCAATAAGCGAATTAGATTAACCAGGGTTAAGCACCCTTCATGGCTGACCGGGGAAGTAAAGCATTTATTGGAGTCAAAGAAACAGGCATTCAAGAAACTAAAATATGCTAACTCTGAGGTAAACCTCAAATCATATCAAATAGCTAGAAATAAAGTTAGGAGGTGTGTTAGGGCATCTAAAAGACTGGCTGAAATCAAATTAGCTCGGGAATGTTCAGCAGGTAATGCTAAGAGATTCTTTAGTTTCTACAAATTTAAGGCTAAGAAGTGTAGTGTAGGACCACTGGAGGTAGATGGGGAATTAGTGGTTGATGATTGTGATATTGTGGAATCCCTAAGCAAGCAATTCTCATCAGTCTTTACTAAAGAGAATTCTGGTAGAATAGAAACAACTGAATCGTATGCCATGACAGGTGATAGGTTGGAGTATTGTACAATAACTACAGAAGCTGTAGAAAAGCTGTTGCAGAATATAAAACCTAATAAAGCTTCTGGACCAGATGATATATATGCTAGGGTTTTAGTAGAGTGTGCTAAAGCTTTAGCAGTTCCCCTAGGCATAATTTTCAGGCGGTCTACGGAATATTCTGAAGTGCCTGAAGATTGGAGAAATGCAAATGTAGTGCCAATTTTCAAAAAGGGAAGTATGAAGTGTATAGGGAACTACAGGCCAGTCAGTTTGACCTCAATAGTTTGCAGGGTACTAGAAAATCTGGTTAAACAGAATGTTCAGATTCATCTTGATAGGCACAATCTTTTAAGGGATACTCAACATGGATTTCGATCTCGAAGGTCTTGTTTAACTAACCTTTTGGAGTTCATGGAGTATGTTACTAAAGAAGTAGGCAATCAAAGCAGGATAGATGTTGTGTACTTGGACTTTAGCAAAGCTTTTGATAAAGTTCCACATGGGAGGCTAATTCATCAACTACAGCAACATGGGATTGTTGGAAAAGCTCTAGGTTGGATTGAAGCATGGTTGAGGGGAAGGAAACAAAGGGTAATGTTAAATGGATGTAAATCTGATTGGAAGGATGTTCTGAGTGGAGTACCACAGGGCTCTGTTCTAGGGCCACTTCTCTTTATCATCTTTGTGAATAACATTGAGGTAGGGCTGGGGAATAGAGTTTTCAAATTTGCGGATGACATCAAGCTGGTAGGAGTGGCAAACAGTTGTGATCAATCTATAAATATTCAACTAAACTTGGAGGACCTAAAAAAGTGGGCTGATCAATGGCAGATGTCTTTCAACTATGACAAGTGTAAGGTTATGCATCTGGGGTCTGGAGGTGAGACTTTCAGATATACAATGGGAGGGAGGGGACTGGATGTTATTGAGGAGGAAAGGGACTTAGGTGTGTTGGTTTCAAAAGACCTTAAAGCAGAAAAGCAATGTAGCTCAGCTAGGAACAGGGCACTCAGAATGCTGGGACTCATTAATAGAAGTGTGATGTATAAGAGCAAGGAAGTCATGAGAAAAAAAAACTGTACTTAGCATACGTGCGACCCCACTTGGAATATTCTGTACAAACTTGGAGCCCCTACCTAGAAAAAGATATAGACAAGTTAGAGAAAGTGCAGCGCAAAGCAACTAGACTCATCAGTGGAATAGGTAACTTAGAATATGGAGAAAGGCTTGTGGCATTATATATGTACTCACTGAAGTATAGGAGATTAAGGGGGGACATAATTGAAATGCACAAAATTGTTAAAGGACTAGATCAGGTCAATTTAAATGGCGCTCTTCAGTTTAGAGTATCACATAGGGGTCATCAATTCAGGTTAGACAAGTTGAGGTGTAGGACAGTTAAGCGACAACAGGTCTTCAGTCAAAGGGTTGTTAATCAGTGGAATGGGCTGCCTGCTGATGTTGTGGGGAGTTCCTCATTGAATGTATTTAAAAGTAGGGTGGATACATTTTTTAGACAGGAAAATCTTGTTTTGAGTTCTAATTTGTGATGGATGGGCTGAGATGTATGTTAGTAAATGTGCACGGCACAGACCCCTTTAAGCAGGCATGGATGCAGTTTGAAAATTATTGATAAGGCATTCAATCCTCATGTGTTAAGAGAGGTCAGGGGAATAGGGCTGGAAAGCTAGGGTAGATAGGCATTGATAGGTGTGTGGGATATTGGAGGACTGGTTCTTCAGGATGTGGGATGGTTGGGGAGGGTCTTTTTACCAGGCTTATATTATCTTCCATTTACAGACTTAACTGGATGGGCCCTTGGGTCTCTTATTAAGTCTCAACGCTTTATAACTTTATATAGGGTGTACCTAGCAGTGGATTCAGCACCTTCCTTCGGGATGTGATACTGATGAGATTGTCTATGGTAGCACAATGGATATGATGGGAGGAGTTTGTAATTGTTGAGATGTTATGCAATAGCAGGTGAGTCTCTTATTAAGTCTAAACGCTTTATAACTTTATATAGGGTGTACCTAGCAGTGGATTCAGCACCTTCCTTCGGGATGTGATACTGATGAGATTGTCTATGGTAGCACAATGGGTATGATGGGAGGAGTTTGTAATTGTTGAGTGTGTTATGCAATAGCAAGTGAGTCTCTTATTAAGTCTAAACGCTTTATAACTTTATATAGGGTGTACCTAGCAGTGGATTCAGAACCTTCCTTCGGGATGTGATAGTGATGAGATTGTCTATGGTAGCACAATGGGAGTGTGTTATGCAATAGCAAGTGAATTGGTGCTAGATAGGCTGCGATATATAGCTTCCTAGGGACTTGAGACAAGGGATTGATTGGGGTGAGAGTATATACATTTCTAGTACCTTTTCCAGATAGGTTTAACCCAGATGGGCCCCTGTGGCTCTTATTAAGCCTTAACACTTTATGACTTTATGACTTTATGATGTCGGTTTGTTTGGTAGCCTCGCTAACATGTGGTACTGTTGGGTTCAGAATTGTGATGTTTCTGAGTGGTAGGTGCTCGTCGAGAATAAGTGTCAGCAATCTCAGCAAGGTGTCCCATTTGTCAGTTACTGAGATGCGACCAGTGACCTGGACCCAGTCGATCTCACCAAAGTCAAGGGTCAGTTCCGAGGTATCCACTCGTCCGACTTTATCACGGTGTTAACTGAGGCAGGCCTGTTTACTTTAACGAACATATTATAAATTTGTGAGGACCATAGTAGCAGAAACTCACTCTGGTTCTGCCGACAGAGATGGGCGAGTTTGTTTTGATGACATCCAATAATGAGCCTGTGGCGAATGTAGGGCGCTGCACTGTCACGGTAAGTGAATAGTTGCTTATTAACTCAAGCAGGTGTGTTTTGCTGGGGCTATTAGCCGTGTCGAGGAGGTTGGAACTTAGATCACCTGCGAGGTAGAAAGTGCCGGTAAAGTTCAGGCTCGCCAATTGAACCTGCCTTTCTAGCTCAGGAAGTCGTCATTTAAGGCAGGAAGAGTGTTACGAGGAGGCCGATAGATTGCCGCCAGAATGAAATATTTTCCGCTTTTCCCTTTGACTTTGGCCCAGAGATTCTAGTTTGGAGGTCGAGTTTGGAGGCGTAGAAATTTTCAAAACGGTAATAGCTAGCGTTGACTTGGCGATAATGGCCACCCCACCGTAACTACCAGAGTCGGACCGGTCCGCGCGTTTTACTTGGTAACCAGGGAAGTTAATGAGACGCTTGGGGGTGCTAGGTCGCAACCAGGTCTCAGTCACCACAGCTAGGTCTAGACAGTAAGAACGAAGGTCATGGTGTAGCTCAAGTAGCTTAAAGTAAAGTAAAGACTGATGAGAATTGCTTGCTTAGGGATTCCACAATATCACAATCATCAACCACTATTTTCCCATCTACCTCCAGTGGTCCTACACTACACTTTTTAGCCTTAAATTTGTAGAAGTTAAAGAATCTCTTAGCATTACCTGCTGAACATTATCGGGCTAATTTGATTTCAGCCAGTCTTTCAGATGCCCTAACACACCTCCTAACTTTATTTCTAGCTATTATATATGATTTCAGGTTTACCTCAGGGTTAGCATCTTTTAGTTTCTTGAATGCATGTTTCTTTGACTCCAGTAAATTCTTTACTTCCCTGGTCAGCCATGAAGGGTGCTTAACCCTGGTTAATATAATTTTCCTATTGGGAATGAACCTATCCTGACCTTAAAATATCCCGACCTATCTTTGATCATTCTCCTCGTCTGAGGCCAGCACTTAGACTGAACCAACCACTCTTGCCAAGCCCGTCGAACCCACAACTCCAGACTAACGAATCCCACCCGAACCCACCGCGCCTCCCAAGCGCAAATTCCGCCGCCACTCCACCCAATCACCTCTCAGGACCCGTGCGACCAGGTCCAGGCTACCATCCCTGCCTGGGTCACCTCCCAACCCTCTCTCCGTTCACCGGTTCAACCTTTCTTCCCAACTCGACACCGACACCACCCCAGTATAAGAACACCAACAGCCACTAAACGCGTTCGGCAATGGGACTTTTTCTGCAGCGGAACACCGGTGGCCTTCCAGGCAAGTTCATATAATTCAAATACGAATTCTTGCAACAAAAACCATTACTAGCTGCGCTCCAAGAAACTCACTTTCGAGATACTGGCTCCACTTGGAACAAAATCCTAGATTATACTTGGCACGTCGACAACGTAAACGGCCCATATAGGAAATGGGGCGCAGCCATAGTCATTGCATACTCCCCTGAATTGCGTAGCAGTCAGCCTCAAAATTGCCCATTGCCAAACCACAGTCATCTCACTATACATCTCGCCGTCAGCTGAAACCCCACACCACAGGAGCTGAGCGACTTGCTGCTTCAGGCCCCTCCACCAGTTCTCATTATGGGAGACTAATGCTAAACACGCCTCCTGGGGAAGCGACCAGACTGACGCTAGAGGGCGCGAAATTCACCAGTTTATTTCGGACCACAACTTAGTACTTCTTAACACCGGGGCCGCCACCCAATACAACCCGACCTTAGGAGGATCGAACAGTTGCATTGACTTAACGTGCTGCTCCCAACGACTTAGCTCACTATTTGACTGGTCAGTTTCAGACGTTCCCGGGCTGAGCGACCACTACCCAATCACAATTAGGCTTTGCACGGACGCTATCCACCACACCAAGCTATTTAGACAATCTTGGAACTTGAAAAGAGCGGACTGGGCTAAATTCGAGGATCAGGTGGACCTCAACCTAGCAAATCCAGAGACCAGCAAAATCGAGACAATCCTAAGGGCCATCAGCTCAGCAGCACGAGATTCAGTCCCGAAAGGTAACAAACCTTTTTAAGCATCCACGAAATACACAGGCATCCTTTTAGGAAAAAGGCATCTACGCCATGGTGGACCCCGGACTGTCAAAGGGCAATCGCCGCACGGCGCCGTGCTCACAAACAATTCAAAAGATGCCTGTGTGAAGCACACCTATCAGCATGCAGACAATCTCAAAAACACTGCCGGTGCACAATTCGAACAGCACGACAAAACTGTTGGCAGTCTTTTGCCTCTCAATTCAATAGGTTCACCGCTACCAGCAGAATCTGGGACCTGATGAAGCGCTTCAACCTAAAACGCCCACCACCAGGCCCCTTCCCCCAGCTGACGGTGAAAGGACAGCACATCACTGTCGTAGACCACTTTACAACTACACTACCCCAGCGTACCTGGCAACAGCAACTACGACACACTATAGTAAGCGCTCTAGACGCCCTTGCCTCCAAAGCAAATTTTAGCTCTAGCAATAGAGAAATCTACAATCAGTCGGTTACTACGCACGAATTACACCTTGCCCGCAGCAAGTGTGGAAACACGTCAGTTGGGCCGGACGACATCCATTACTAGTTTCTTTAACGTCTTAGCAAAAATTTTCTCACGTACCTACTAGCGGCCATAAATGAATTGTACCAAAGCGACACCTTTCCCGCATCCTGGCGGGAGAGCGTGGTAATTCCATTGCCAAAGCCGACACAAAGATCAGTTCACCCCAAAAGGTTATAGACCCATCTCACTTATTAGCTGTGCTAGCAAGTTGGTCGAGCGCATGGTCAACACACGATTGAGGCAATTTCTGGAACACAACGACCTGCTCGACGAATTTCAGTGCGGCTTCCAGCATCAAAAATCAACTACAGACAATCGCATTAGGTTAGTGCATGACATCAAAAATGGTCTACGCATCAAACGCACAACAATAGCTGCCTACTTAGACATCACCGCCGCAATCCACAGAGTACACAAGTCCGCACTGACACACAAACTCCACAAGATAGGCCTACGCGGACACATGGCACACTTCATTCTCAACTTCTTCAGAGACAGGATCCTTAAGGTCCGATGCGGCAGTGACACATCAAACACCACAACTCAGGAGCAGGGCCTGGCGCAGGGGAGCGTGCTCTCACCGAGCTTCTTCATCATCATGATCAACGACATACTTGCTGACCACATGGACACTTCACTTCAATACTCACTTTTCGCGGACGACATAGCCATTTAGACATCACAATGCTTCCTTAAAGCTGAAAAAAAACATTCAAGCAGGACTAGACCACATTGTAAAGTGGTGCAAAACTTCGGGCTTCACCCTGTCCGCAGAAAAATCGGCCACCGTCACACCGTCACAAAATCGGCCCCACACCCAAATATCTACTTAAAATCGATGGCAAAGCCATCGAACAGGTGAAAATCGTCAAGTTCTTAGGAGAGCATTTAGACGAAAAACTCAGTTTCAACACACACACCAGCGAAGCGAGTCAACATACTCCGTGCACTTGCAGGCACAGACTGGGGCGAGACAGGAAAACACCACTGCGACTGCACACATCAATCATACGACCCATCCTAGAATACAACAGCATCATGTTTGCCACCATTTCAGAAAGTCAGAGCCGAAAGTTAGAAATCATCCAAAACAGCTGCATCAGAGCAGCCACATGTGCCCTTAGCACCAATAGCAAGTCTTCTAGTGGGCTCAAACACGCCCCCACTCCACTTCAGGAGGACACAACAGCTGTGCCGCTTCCACATCAAAATCAAATCCATTAAAGATCATCCGGCACAGCGCTGCTTTACGCCTGGCAGATACGACAAGAGCCGATTTGCGCGCAAACTTCCACCATATAGCATTCAAATTGCCACGGTTCTCTCAGATACTAACCTCGCAATGCCATCCACTGGAGATTGACCGCACACTAGGCCATTCTGGACATATAGTCAACAGGTCAGGTCGAGGTAGGTCGAGTACTTGCTCTCGGAGAAGAAATCCACTATCACATCATCGGCGGAAATTCCTGACATCTTCCACAAGTTCGCCGATGACAACAATCACAAATCACTCGTATTCACGGATGAGTCGAAACACGAGGCTAAGGTAGGCATCGGCATCACTGGACCAGGTCTGAGACTTTCCAAGCGTCTACCGGATAACTTCTCCATCTACTCCGCTAAAGCAATGGCCATTCTGGCCGCTATCTCCATTCCCATGAGGCGTAAAGCTAGAAACGTAGTAATTTGCTCAGACTCCAAATCCGTCCTCCAGTCAATTAGCAACACCCACGACTGTCCACATCACGTCATTGATAGAATCCAACAAATCGTGGCCCATAACGTAAACATGAACCTTTCCTTCCTCTGGATCCCGGGCCACGCCAACATCCCAGGCAACGAAGAAGCAGACCGGCTCGCTAAGCAAGCCTTAGCATTAAACACTTACCATAACGTGGAATATTCGGTAGACGATTGCAAAGCACTCCTACAATGCCACATTCGCTAACATCAGCAGAACACATGGACACAGCACAACTCAACACGACACAAATCCAACCACACCCACGCAATCAAACCAACGATGGGCACATGGAACACATCAAATCAATCTCACCGACAAAAAGAGGTCATACTCACCAGACTTAGAACTGGTTGTACACAACTAACACAGCCTCAATTAGAGGGTGACCAATACACAACACCTCACTGCGACACCTGTAACACCACGTTAAGCATAGGCCACATCCTGCTAGACTGCAGTAGCTTTAGCTCTCAAAGACAACCACTTACGGCATTCTGTCAAAGAGAGGGTATCACCCTATCGCTTCCATCGCTTCTCGGTGACAAACATCCAGAACTCCTTCAATTGCTATTTGAATAGCCGTATGCCACAAAACTAGCAGAAGCACTGTAGACACCACACCACAACACTCACATCAACTCGCAATGCATGACCGCGAAACACTCGTAGGAAACACGTAAATAGCAATGCCCGCATGGCGTCGGACGTACATGAGCCGATTTGCGTCCCAATTAGAAATAAATGGCTACCTAGCGGTGCCGTCGGAAGTAGATGAGACGACTTGCTTTAGGAAAACATAAAAACCAAAACTAAACATAAAAACAAGTATAACGTAAAACGACTACCCAGAGGAGCCATCGGACGTAGATGAGCCGATTTGCCGTGCAACTCATAACGTAAACGGCTACCCAGAGGTACAGCGGACGTAGAAGAGCCGAATTGTATAACACCGTACTAACCCAACTGACGACCCTGCATGGCATGCTTAGACTAACCCGCTACTAACAACTAACACGCGGCGGCCGGCGTGATAGGCGGTGTGAACAATTACCTCCTTGTTCGCACGGTAAAGATCCCTCGGTGCTCTTCGATAAGAGTAGGCTAAAGCCGGCACTCTGGCAAAATCAACTTCTCGCCACTCTCAAAACACCCCCACCCCCACCAAAACTACAAAATATTTTGTGGAGGAGTAAAGTAAAAAATTAAAACCATTTAGACATTAGGGAGATGTCCCCAACCCAGCCCCCCCCACCTTCAGCACCTAAAATATCACACAAACTACAACGTAAAATTCCCTGAACGTAAATGTCCACTTGTCTCCACCTTGATCGCAAACACTCGCATTTATAGACAGACATGTTATGTACTCGCTTTAAAGGCGGCGCAAATGACTTTTATGGTCCGGTACGCCTAAAAAATCCCCCCCCGGTGAAAATCCACTCACACCTTCACCTCACCCATCTAAGCCCCTCTTCACGTCCACCTATCCAAACCCCTATTCACCCCAACAATCAGAAACCCTAATTTCCTCCGCCGAACACATACCAACTGCACGACTACACCACGATAACAAACTCCAGGAGGCCACTGATGGAACGACGAATGCCAACGGTAGTCCGCGCGGGGAACCATATACCAGGGGCGAATACAAGTGGAGGGGTATTGGGGGAATATGCCCCCATGGAAGGTGGTGCCACTCCGGTCGGGAAAAGTGCCCCTCCGAGAAGGTTTGGGTGCACCCCCCCCCCTCCATTTTGTTCAGCCAGAGAAACCCCTTTGAAGAAAACGGCGCTCCTTCAGTGTGATGGAGTACACCCCTTCGATTTTTTTTTCAGCCAGAGGCGCCCCTCTAGAGACAAAGTGTCCCATAACAATTAATTTGTGTGCCCCTGCCACACACCTCACAATTACGAGAGTCATAGAACACTCTGTACACTATCCAATTACAACCGACTCAAAGCACTTTGTAGAACAACTGAGCCTGTCAAAAACAATCCTGGCAAAACTTGTCTCAATATTTAGTAGATTAACACCTCTCGGCGAAATTTGGTCCATCGTACACTCCTTCAGCCACCGACAAGGGTCATAAAAACAAAACAAACAAAGAACAATCGCATCACAACGGTGCATGATCACAGCCCCACAAAACAGTAAACATTTTCGCAACCACTCACTACACTATATCAGGAACATTTCCACACGCAAAGTTAATACCCACAGTTTATCAACAACACCAACACGATAACGACTATAATAATCAACACTGCATGTGAAGCACTCGTCGACAAGAGTTTTACTCTGCACCTGCCTGCCAAGACTGCATCCACCTGAGCAACATAGTCATGCGCAATACGCACAGCATACAAAGCAAATAAAAACTGAAACGTACAACACTGTAAAAGCATCGAACTAAAAATAATCATTATAAACCATTACACCATGTACACAATACAAACACCCAATCATCTCACAAATTCTCAACATACATTACCACCTTTTAGCATAACAACCACTACCATGTTTGATACCCGGTCATTCAAACATCACAGTGAAATGAACAGGCAGACACACAGCCTAACAAAGCCACGCCACTATCAGTCACCACAGACTGCACCACATCACAATCAGGCTACTTCCTTCACACATCACAATCAGGCTACTTCCTTCACACAGAACAACCACTCAACTCACAAATACAAACATGGGAACCAACGCAAGCAGAAATTCGCACTATGCATAAAATTACCAAAATTTGGACACACACAAGACGAACAAATCATGGCAAGCTTACGATTAGTACATGCAAAATAGCCAATTGTTACGGCATAGATAGGAAAACACGATCCCACTGCGGCACTTGCAACATATCACTCACAGTGCACCACGTACCCATATACTGTAGCACATACACCCAACACAGACAACCGCAACCACCCACTGCAACACATACAACATCAATTTAACATGACAACACTTACCAACAACAAACATTCAGCACTGCACGAACAACCCTTCCTCATTCTTTTCTCTTCGCTTCGCTCACTTCGCTCGAAAACATGAAAGAAATCCCCTGATAAAAATAGTCGTTGGGGCCTGGTAGTCGAATGCTTTGAAAAAAAGAGAAACAGTACTCTGTGTAATGCATCCACACGAATCTCGGGAAGCTGATGCCGTTTGTTGTCATCAAAGTTCCACTGATGACGCGAAAACATTTTGTGTTAGCTCTGGACGCCCGGCGCTCCCGTGGCCACTGGTACCTGTTGGTGGCAGGAGTCTGACTCCCAAATTAGCACGGTCGAAGGAGCACAAGAGCCGCCGTGCCAGGCCGGCTGCCAGCAGCTGACTCTGATTCACTCTACAGTCACCAGCCTGGTGCACAGCGGAATTTGATCCTGCTCTCTGGAAAACACACTATCCTTTGGTACCTGTAGGCCGGCATGGTGCATGAAATATATGAAGACTGTTTTCTCACATGAAGCCTTGTCACGTTTTGCAATAAACGAGTAAAAAAACCAGCAGTATTTTCCAATGGTGTATTGTCATCTGGAAATTAACACAGGTGATGTTTTTAGTTTTGGTTTGAATTATCATTAAACATGCCGGACGTAATTTGTGTTGACATGCGCGCCGGAGGGCCTTTCACATAACACGCACTAATCGGTGGGGGTGGATACGCCCCCTGAGATCTCTGACACTACTGAAGCTAGAAGCACGACATTTGGAAGGTAGATTATGGTTGCAGCGATCTCGCTTCCGCATACATTTTATGACCCAAGGTAAATGCCTCCAATATTAAATCAGGTCGAGATCAGTCGCGACACCGACAAAGCACCGACGAAACCGCTGTGACCTTAAACGCTCGGCTACCGGGCGGCCGGCTGCCCTTTGCAAACCCAACTTTACTCAACCTTGCACCCCCGAAGTTCCTATGTTAACCAACCGAGTTTGATTTTTTTGCACATGATATGCTGATCAATATTTAACAATGTCACAAGATTGCATTACAATATTTCTGTCCGGTCATGAGATATCGCGGAAAAACAGGAGGGAGGGTCGGACCCCACTCCCCCACACTCCGGTGCGTGTGTTAAGCCTCGCAGTGCGAGATCATTTGCTACCTTTCGAAGTGTGGATGGGGTAGAGTTAATGACCCTCACTAGCATTTGTTCTCAGTAAGATAGCAGGCAGCAAGATGCGATACGCGGCATGGCATAGCTACATCCATTATTTGTTAGGTTAGTTATTGTGGCTTTTGGGCGCATGGTCATTTTTGTCATTCGAAGCATCTTCCTCCATTTATTTTGGATAATCTTCCAGGTCAGGTCAAACAGGTCAAAGCCGGGGTGCAGTCATTCACCCGTATTCGCCTAGGTGGCAGACGATGGTCGTAAACAAACGTGATTTCGTGAGCGCAATATTGATGATATGCAAATTGAAGACTTAGTCCAGCACAGATGATGCGTGGGAAGGTCAATGTTATCGATCCCGTCAAGGTCAACTATGCTATGAAATAATAATAATTACTGCTACTGCTGCTGCCACTGCCGCTGCTGCCGCTGCCGCTGCCGCTACCGCTACCGCTATCGCTACTGCTACTGCTACTACTACTATTACTACTACTACTACTACTACTACTACTACTACTACTACTACTACTACTACTACTACTACTACTACTACTACTACTACTACTACTACTACTACTACTACTACTACTACTGCTACTAATAATAATAATAATAATAAGGAAATCAGTTATGAATTGTTGAAGATGGCAATTTTCGAAACAGATTGCAGTTAGGGAAACATAATGCGTGACACCAGACGGAAACAACATGCTTTCCACCATCTTTTACATTTTTGTTGCGCAAAAAACTAAAACATTGATGTTCCTCCAACTTGAAAAACAATCGAGAGAAAAAAATTTGTTCGCAGCCAATTTCGGGACTGTAATGACATCGGACATGAACTCTGAGTGAAATACTACCTTGGTTTCGCCATATTATTCCAAAATAGTTCGTATTTTCAATGACATGAGATGACGTGATGTCGTATTACCTAATCGTTTTCACTTGATTTGATCTTTCTTTGGATATACTTTCCAACCAGTGTATGTCACAATCAGGCGGTCGATTAAAGGGTCGTTTTACCAACGCATACATTGTTCCAATGCGACCTATGGAATTATTTCCCGAGGTCAGAAGCTTGACACTTGGCAAAGATGCTTCAATATCATATCAGTTCTTCTTGGGAACGATTGTTTATGCTTCAAAAGTGATGTATCGGGATACTTAACCTTGAATTTACTTGGCCTGGACGATACAGGGTGGTCTGAACTGACGGTAGGATTTTTCGATATCAAATAGATGTACATATTTTGCTTGCATGATTCTGTTTAAAAGACCTGATACTGATAGTCGTATATATGTTCATATTTCTATATCCATAACTCATATTCTTCAGATCATTTCCCAAGAAAAACGTCACGTCACTTGATTGACCTATTATGACCTTTATGGACCTCAACATGGCGAAAAATTTAGAAATAAACTGTAATATGAGGTCTAGATCATGTTGGCTTGCCATAGACATTTTTCCTGTATCTCTAACATGACTGGTTCGGGAGCTGGTCTTCAAGCCTGATTCTGGCCGAACTAGACCTTTCCTGTCATGACCCCTTTTACTATGTTCAATAAAAATGCATTCAGCTATGTCGGTTCTTGAGAAACAATGCCGGAAGAAAACAAGTTCTGCCATTTTACCATTTCCAGAGATCTAAATCAAGGTCCGTATATTGACCTAATATGACCTCTGCTGACCTCACTATCGGTGAAATCAAAACATAAGTTATGCTTGGGGCCATCCATGACCAGAGCTTTCTAACGATGCTTGACATGTTGTATTAGATTACGTAGGTCGGAAGGGAGGCTTTACGGAAATCCCCCTATTATATAGCGTCACGTTGTTAATATAACAACAATAAATTGGAAACCATAACATTAGATGGATAGCAATGCATGTAAAATGGCTCAAAGCTGGCTTTCCAAACATTGTTTTTGGAAGCTTCTACTCATACTGTCGTGTACACGTAAATAGGCGCACTTTTCGCTTGACTTTTGGATATATAGATAAAAGAAACATTGATACCCTGACAAAAAGCGGTTTCGTATGTATTCTATTTTCTATTATATATTAACATAACAAAGGAATTGTATCAGGAGCCGTAATGCTGATAATTTATCGACAAGTTCTTTTCCAATTTACAGGGTTTAGGAAATCTATCCTACAGTCAAGACCTATCGTTTCCCTGAAATTATTTTTTATTGTCTTCTGGATCTGCTCCTTATCGCAATAAATTTGCAATGGAGTTGGTTATCCATGATCACATATAATATAGCCCAATTACGTAAATAGTAATTGCATGGCAAATAAAGGAGAGAAGTTGATGTACAAGTCAGTAAAGCTTACATGTCAGGTAATTAGGATGCAGATGTAAGCGCAATGGTCCTGAGTAGTTAACCACATGCGAATGCTTTGCGCATGCGGTGGCAGCCTGATGCACAAATATGCTAAAACCATCGCTAAAGAACAGGCGAATTATTATAACGGACGTGCCTCCAGGTAAGTTAGAAGTGATATTCACGTGGGGCAAGCTGCGTCTATGAGTACGTCCCTATAAGGAAGTGGCCAATGACATCAGACACTTCCACACACACACACACACACACACACACACACACACACACACACACACACACACACACACACACACACGCACACGCACACACACACACACACACACGCACACGCACACACACACACACACACACACACACACACACACACACACACACACACACACACACACACACACACACACACACACACACACACATATATATATATATATACACCTGCACTTACTTAAGTATATCTGACATACTTATATTTGTTCCTGCAAAATACATCTATAATCGTACTTTTAGTACCAGCTCATGCCCGGTTATGACGTAGTCGCAATGAGAAGAAAGACTAATTATGCGATCCCATGTACCGATTCGTGTCACCACGCAGGCCACCAAGCAGGTGCTGAGCTTGGGGGTCTTTAGGACGAATGTACCGAATACATTGTCTCGGTGTAATAGAACTACATTTCGTCTTTTGTAGCTTCTGAAAACCTGAGTTGATCGTCAAAGACAGTGAAAAGTGTCAATTTTGCATTCTACACAGCCTGGGGTGTCATCAGGCACGTGCAAGATATATATTTAAACTGATCTGAGTCGCCAATATCGGAGCTAGTCAGTAGTATTTAACTCGTATCGATCGAATATGTGGTTGGCGAGTGATAGTGTCCCAGTGAATCACCATCGCAGTACCGGGCTGAGGGAGGGGCTGTGGGTCAAATTGACGACACCTCAGGTTTTCTCTGAGGGAACTTCTAAACCATTCAAGATATCCTTGAGATCACTCTGAAATGTACTGTCCTCCGGCAATTGATGAGAGCGCACTGTGTCAAACAACTGAGTTCTAGTAAGCTAGATCTCGGAGCTAGAGCAGGTAAAAGTCAGGCCACGATCCTATCTCAATGCAGTCGTTAGATTTACATTGAAACATTTTGTTGTTCATGAACAAACCACACAGGATACAGTCAACAGTGAATTATAAGTGCGAAGACCAATGATCACACGAAAGTGCAAAAGTCCAAAAACGTAGCCTCAGGTCAGGTCACTAGGTTAAACGGAGGCTTAAGCTGGAGTTGTGTGTGCCTTACTTCGTGACAAATTCATATGTTTGAAGGGCAGGAACATACGAAAATGCAAATTATATCTCATAATAGAGTGCAAGCTGAGGCCAGTGAGGTATGACCTGAAATTCCCTAAGAGTACACGTATCGAAAGCGCTCCGAAGGCTCAAATACAATCTACTGCGAAGCAAAAATGGCCCGACCAGGGTAATTTTACACGCTGATTTTGCTCCTGATGTGATTAGGGATCAAATCTTGGTTTTATTGATCTTTTAAAAAGTTTCGGACAATTTCAGGCAAAATGAAATATTTTGACTTGTCTTGTCATTATCAAGGAAGGCGCAAGACATTTAGTTTTGTCTAAGTGTAACTGACTACCTGTTCCTGAGTACATGTGTTTAAAAAAAAGAATGCGTGCCAACGGTTTATCACATATTTCCAGGATTTTCTTGATAGGTTTGCGTTGCAAAATGTATTGGCTGACTCAGGAAAGGAGCTTTGGGTAAAATTGCGTCGGTTGAAAATTAACACTTCACCATTCGGTATACACAGCAGAACTAGTCGCCATATTCACCTGCCTCCAACACATCACTGCGCAACACATCACTACCCCTACTACAATATGCACTGACTCACGATCCTCCGTGGACGCCCTCGCGGCACTACACAACACCACGCACCCCACGCTCCACGCCATCCGACACCTATACAATGACAACCACGCACACCTTTAGCTCACCCTGCCCTGGATCCCCGGACATAGGGGTATCCCGGGAAATGAAAGGGTTGATTGTCTCGCCCGCGCGGCGATCGACCTCCCCGCGAACAATAGAGCTCCGGTGCCCCCAGGGGATCTTCTATCCCTCACTAATAATTTATTAAAAAATATATTCAGGACTGCTGGTCACATAACACCACACACCTACACGATATCAAGCCCACACTCTCCAGCTGGCCCTCCTCCAACCAGCACACTCGTCTGAACGAGGTGGCACTCGCCAGACTTCGCCTGGGACACACCAAATTGACACACGATTATATTTTTCATAGACCTCACCGCCTTCTACTTTGTAGCACATGTCACGTACGCCTTTCTGTCACCCATATCTTACTTGACTGTTCAGCATATGCTCCTCACCGTCACTATAACATCCAGTATTTCACCAAGATCCGTTCACAACTTTCGCTTCGAGCTCTCCTCGGGAATGACCACCCGGCACTCCCCGAGTTACTCTTCCGCTTCCTACAGGACACCAAACTCTCCGAACTGATATAAAGCCTCCGTTGCATTTTCCGGATCCAAGCTAGCTTGATGTGAAGTTAAAAGTTATAAGACACGCGCCACACTCCATACTGGCTGTATGACTCCGCTCCACATCTCTTCCTCTCCGACGTCGCAAAACACATACATATAGGTTATCTCACAATAGGTAGACAGGATTCGATCCAATTTCGCTAATACGGACGGATTTACTTTTAAATTGCGCTCGGTTTTTTACCTACGAGTTTTCCAAGCAGCTTGGTTTTCCCCTTTTTAGGGGTTTCCAAGCTTTAACTTAAAACATACACCTACACATACAAGGTCGGGCCTGAATCCCACGACTCGCTCTGGGTGACAGGCCTCCGCTTCGCCATCCAGGTTGCAGGTGGGCAGTGGAGCCTCTCCGTAGGCTGTGAAGCTGTCCACCCTCCAAATGTCCTTCCATTGTTATGAGTGTCTGTATGTGTGTATGTCTGCACATGCACCTGTATGCCATGCGTGTATCGTCTCTCTACGCCATGTTTCTTGTTTGACGGCGTCTCTCCTTTCTTGACTAGTTGATATAACCGGATGTCACATAAGCCGGATTAACGTAATTCCTTCTTTAACGTAGCAATCTCTAGCAGATGGCACTTTGCCTCCGCTAAAGATTTAGGAAAAGAAGAAAAAAAGAAGACGAAGGAATGTTTGATTCTTACCGAGCATATGGACATATTTTACACATGTTGATCGCATAATATTTCCTAAGTACCCACCTTATAATTATATGGCTGTGAAAAGTGCTAGTAGGCGTTTTAATTCAGGTGAAGTGGTTGGTACCGACCTACGCAATTTGATTTCATCAACCTTGCTTCTGCCTTTATCCGTTTTAGATTCTGCCATTCCGATAGCTTCTGCCATTCCGTTTCGCCGTTTTAGATTAACTATGTATCACAAGAGAGCCAACCGATACAAATAAGAATATAATGCAATTCATTTAGTTCGCAAAACCCATAGGCATGCCCAGTAGCATGACCAAGGCGAGAGCACTGCGCCAGGCCTAGATCTGGACACAATCTCACATTTGTGCGGATCTTAGTTTAAAATGTGCCAGAAAATTGCGACCCCTGTTTGGACTTCCACCGAAAAGTACCTTGGCTGCACAGCTGAAAATGTCCGGGTACCTAGATTAATGGGCGCAATAAGATGCATTGACGCTGATATATTAATGCAAATCAGAGGCGGATACAGGTAGAGGCACTGGGGGCATTTGCCCCTCCCCATGGCCAGGGAGCGCCCCTCTGGCCGGCAAAGGCGACCCTCCCGGAAGGCTCGAGCGCACCCAGCTCAACGGATTGTTCAGCCCCAAACTCCCCTTTCACAGGAAAAGGATCTCCTTCGAAACGTCAAAGCGCTGGCGCCTCTTCATTGTGCTCGAGTGTACTCCCTCCCCGCTCAACAAATTGCTCCACCGAATGCGCGTCCCACCGATAAGATGTGCCCATCCCCATGAAAATTCATGGATCCGCCTCTGGTGCAAATTATTCGAAATCACAATACATCGTATCGCCGATCATTAGACTAGAGCTTTCAGCAAGTAGTGTGGCCGGGGTTGGTCACCGGGCCAACTGAACAGCCTCTGACAGTGAAGCTATGTTCAGTTATTACTGCAGGGAATATTTACCCTTTGCCACATTAATTTGTCAAATATCGACTGGAAGATGTCTGGCTCGTGCCAACTGTGTACGCTTTAGCCCACTACACAAACCTTCTACCCCACTGCTTTCATACTCACCGGTTCCCAGACAGCTCGGCCCAAACGCCCGAGCCGGTCAGGTCTCTGGGCTAGAATCTGGCTGGCGCGCTATTTTTACAGAACGAAACCAGCGCTCCAACTAAAATATTTACTCAGCTCCCAGCGACTCTGCAATTGTTGGAGCCACCTTTATTCGACAGATTAAACCTGTCATTGACAGAGAAAATACAAAAGTAAAGTGTGTCTCCGGCGGGAGTTGCGACAAAATTCGTCGACATTCCAATTGTTCTCGACCGAAAAATGTGCAGGTTCAAACTATACATGTTCAAGGTCATGCAAACAATGGGGCGCCTGTGATGTATCGACATGCCTGGTGACTCGGGTTGGCATTGGCGGGTGAGTGTCAGCGCGAGACACCCGTCATAACGGCCGGTGTGTCGTGACGTGTCACGCGGGTCGTTACAGTCGCAGTCAATATGGCGCCCGGCTAGTGGCGGACCATAATGGTGGGACCAGCCCATTGCAATCTCACGTCACTGTGACGGATGTAGCGTCGACTACAGCCGACTAGAGGTCAGTGATAAAAAAGACGTGCTCTCCTTTTTACACCCAATAATCATACGCACTGAATAATATTGCACCGTTCTCGCTGCAGTACAGAACAATGTAAGATATGTGTCCACCAAAAGTGTGACCAAAAGTAACTATATCCACTTATTGTGCTTATTGGTTCGACTGGAGAGTTAGCATTGCCTCTAAAGCGCATTGTGTCGTGTCAGGTATGCAAGTATTTACATCCAGACGCAGGAAGCGAATTCCCAAATCCAACTTTGCTTGGGAGAACAAAATACTCGGGTCTGGTGTAAGCTAACGTAGTCGCGTGTGCGGTATGAACTCGGCGGGTGTCGCTTTGGTGCTCAACGCTGTCATTCAAGGGGTTTGGCAAGTTCCCCCTGATTTTTGCTCACAATTTTTAGGACAAGTGTCCAGAGGCGACTTGGATCGTGTTCATTGGGCTTGACACATTGCACTCGATGAAGTCTATGAAAAAATTAATAACTATGTAGTTAATTTGTCATGCTTACTCTAAAGTGAATAAGTTGAACATCTATAATGACACTGATAAACCTAGTGAACATGGGAAGAAAAAGCGGCAGCGAGTGCACGGCTCACACAATACCATATACCCAGGAGATTTATGAACTGTACCAGTAGCCAGTCTGCCAGAGGTGGCAGATACACAATATTTTTGGGGTCGAAGCCGGGATTTGGGTCCGGTCTTCCCGGACCACAACCATACCCGGCTTGAGCCCGGTCAATATGCAGTGAAACCAGGTCAAAAGATCATGCCTTCTTCACACATAGAGTGGTACCATTGTATTTAAGAAAAAAACGTAAATGGAGGCCAGATTGCCAATGAAAGCAATATATATATATATACATATATATATATATATATATATATATATATATATATATATATATATATATATATATATATATATTTATATATATATATATATATATATATATATGTATATATATGTATATATATATATATACATATATATATATATATATATATATACCCATGATATGTCCGAATCTTTCATCTGTGTTTGACAAATTGTTCTTTTGAACACTTACCTGGTAAAATATCTGGAAGTTTTAGGGGAACAGCTTCAAACTGTGGAATGACTTTGACAGCAGCATGTGTTTTTTATATATAAAATCGAACAAAGTTCTTGCAGACGTCTGATAACATGATCAGGTGATGTCAGGCTTGTCCAAGCCAAGGGATGGTCCAAAATAAATGTGACTATTTCCAACTAGCTTCTCTAAGATAGTTTTGTCTGATCAAGCTGGGTCGCTTTGCAGCCATCAAAGTTATGGCATACAATGACTCATGCCAGTGCCATTACCTAACTAAGAACCCTTCCTAGTCCCTATTGCTCCATTTTCAGTATCTCAACTACATACTGCTACACTGACACATCTTAAACAAAATAAGGTGCAAATAGTTGTTCAACAAACTAAGATTTACATATTCATGTTTGATGAAGAGTGAAAATGACGATAATTGGGGAAAATGGTGAAGATGGGTTCATGAAGTTATCAAGCAAGTGACATGATTAGGTGCTTCTTAATATTTCATTACTGTTTCTCAGGGACTGCTTCATATTTTTTACACTGTGTGTTGGACCAATTGCTCCAGAAGAATGCTCGAAAATGAAGTGTGTTTTTAGTTTGACTAATATCGACCCTAAGAATGAAGACATTTTCGATCATTGGGGAAGGGTGGGGTGGGATGGGGGGAATTTCATCACCAGTTAACATGATATCCGAGTCCTTTATGTCTCTAATAGCGCAGAACTCTTAACAAATATTTGAAGTTCCCATTGTGTGCCATTTGCTTGCAAAAAAGAATCGGCAAACAAAACAAAGTCAGGTGAAATCTCCTTAGGCTGGTACATCTGCATGAAAGGCATCATAACATTTTCGCCATGGCACCTCTTTTTATCTTATCTAAAGGGTGTGCAGCCTTGAAGACGATCAGCCCACCTATGCCGCTATTTTGTGGTTATGTAAACATCACCACTACTTGCTATTTCGTGGACAATGGGCATAATATCAAATAGCTCACCACTCAAGAGTTTTATGTAATTTCATGGACAATAATTGAGGGCATAAGAACATTTTCAGGGACAAGCGCGCGGAGCTCAGCCCGCGTCCAACTTCATTTAAGAATTTACAGCAAGCTGTTCAAGTTGAAAGTCTATTTTGAGATCAACTCACATAGCTTGGTCTAGCTCAGTGCCTTTCATGTTCCGACATCCAAATGTCGAAACAAGGTCTACAGTTGGTGAAGGAGGTGCTCGAAATGTCGGTGTGCTGGTGAGCGACGTTTTTCGTTACGGCGAATATTCGACAGTGTGTGTGTGTGTGGGGGGGGGGGCAGAATGTTCCTGCCCCTAGTGGGGGCGCGGGTCCATTTTTCCACGTGTGTCCATGCAATGCTGACAAAATATATTGCCCGTCAATTTGATATGAGCACCCTAAACCTAAACGAGACCTAATTGTAATTTACAAGTTCAAAACATAGGTGTAGGCTTCTGAAAATTATTGGAAGGGAAGATACATGCAATGGGCGGGCCCATACCGATTGGGGGCGGGGCATACCACATAGGGTCCCATGTTAAAAGTTGAAATTATTTAAGGGAGGAAGTCGACATTTGGGGACACGTTCCCTTCCAAAAGCACAAAAAGCTACACCCCTGGTTAACAAATATCAGTTGGAGCAAGACTGTATCGGAGGGTTGGCAACGCTGGGGCTCTTGGCCCCTTTCATGGTGATGGAAAAGCCAAAGTCGGCACCAATGCCTTGGCTTGCGTGCAAATAGCACCGAAGTCAGAAGCTGGCACCTCACAGGCGTTTGAAAGGGGGCCTCCGGCTTGCCGGAAAAGGCCCTGGGTCGTCAAAGAGAGCCCCCTGATGTGACGGAGGGGGCCCTAGTTGCCTGAGAGGATCTCCGCCGTCAGAAAGGGCCCTTGGGCCAAGCCATAGAAGGCCCTGGCCTGGTGGAGGGGGCCAAAGCTGTTGAAAGAAGGCCTCTGGCTTGACAGAGGAGTAATCGCTAAGGAAGGCCCCTGCGCCGACGGAAAGGACCCCTAGCCCCTGGGCCGATGGGGCCGAAACCGCACAGGGGGTCCCTTGCGTGATAGGGGAGGCCCAATATTTCGAAGAGGGGACCCCGACGGACGGACGGGTGACGGCTGAGCTGCAGTTCGACTGACAGGTGTGCATTTGGCAGTGACCCAACCCTGACAACGTTATCATGGAATGCAGCTGTGATGAATAAAGAGGCGGAAAAAAGCATCACCGTTTGATTTCGGTCCCTTTGACTATCGTGAAAATGGTTTAACTGGTTTCTCACTGGGTTTACCGACAGTCGTCTCGTTCCTCCTTTCATGTCTCAGGAAGCATTTCGAGGGGGCTACATTTGGCCTGAGGCGCGTTCGGCTCTTCGATCCAAGTCGGCACCAGACTGAAAGCCGCCCGGAACCCGTGGGTCGCCAGCAAAATATAAACTGGCTGGACCACATCGGACCACGCCCACCGGGCCAGGAATAGCCGCGGGTAAATGCGGAGCGACTATTGCTGGCCGGAGGAACGCCGCCACGTTATGGCGCCGCGCTGGATCTGGCGGCAGGTAAAAACGAGTGTTATGTCGGCGGTGTCTGGCTGGTGGCCCCCAGCTGTCCCTACCGACAGGACGCCCTCCATCGTGTGTGTTAAGTGACTGGGTGTGTCGCACTCGAGGGACAATACGAGCTGTCCGTGAGCGAAAGCTGTTCAAACATGGGGTTTGCAACGTGGAGCTTGCAGTTTGGAGTGTGTTTAACGGACCCCGGTGGCTGGATAATGTCAGTCACTTCTTAGTGGCGATGGTGGTGGCACAGGTGGCTGGTGACACGTGCCACACGCCGACACTTGGCAAACGGCATGTCGGTCATGGTGCAATGGCAAAGCCGCCTAAATGTTTGCAAGACTTGATGTGATGCCAAGTGTTCTTAATTAGCACCTGGCGCTCTGTTCTAGTGCGGCAATTAACACACGGTAAAACAGACTCCTTTATCCCAGGGAAGTTATGTATGAAGGATGACCGATAATATTGTATTAATGGCAAGGACCTTGAGATAATATCGATCCGGTATTTTCCTGACTATTAGTACAATATTTTCGGATAAAGTAGCACTACATACCTCTCTTGGGATATATAAAGCTGTCGTAAAATATGTGAATGGTCATCCTATTGACGTCTTAGCCGCCCTGCAGATATCAACAACATCGCACGGATCATCCACAAACACGTATAATCGCAGTTTGCCGCAGGCTTATCGCACCTGGTCGCAAGCATGGATCAAGTACGCCTGGATTGGAAACCAACAGCTGTTTGCGTATCAGCCCACCTTGCGGAGGGTAAGTAAAAACACGGAACCGCGCATATAGGCGCACGGTTTTAGGCCGTGCGCCTATGAAGTCCGGGGTACGCATTTCGTATTGGAACTTTTTTCCAATTGATTCAGCTATCCCAGGAGGATTGCATCAGCCTTTCGTGATACAGAATTGATCAAGGAACCTCAACGTTCTTTCCTTATTGATTTATTACGCTCCGTTCAGAAGTTGTCGTGGTGCGAATTGAAGGATTCTGTGAGAGGGAGCCCACCTCGCCCCAAGGGTCGGCCCACCGATGTTGATATCTTGATGATATTTATCTCGCTTTCATTATCTTTATCTTAAAATGATTGAACGGGGCAAAGTACATGAAGACAATGGGCAGACCAAAATGAATTGAGGGGCACATTCCATTGGCTCCCATGATAGAAGTTGAAATAATTGCAGGGGCGGGTTAGGCAAACATTGAGGTGGCAGTTCCCTCTCAAAGGTATATCAAACAACACCCCTGAGTCGAACGACTGGCAAGTGGTAGTGAATCGGCGAGAGCTTGTGGCGTTGCGAGCGAGGGTATGTTGCAAGGGCTGATCCAAGGGAGAGGACCGAAAGTGGCGCCCCTTATGACCCGAAGGACGCCTCTCTTGGAGGTTCCAGTGTACCCACTCCCTCGAATTTCTCAGCGTAACGCCTGCCTCGGCCTGGGCACAGCAGTCCTCTGGGAGTCCGAACGCACGCCGCGATTTTTTTTCGGCGAAAGGCAATCCTCAGACAAAATCAAATGGTGCCTTCTGAGAGATCGGAGTGTACCCCGTCCAAATGGTCTGGACCAAGAGCCGCTCCTCTAGAGAAATGACACATCCTTGGCAAAATCATAAATCTGTCAGTGGCATGGTGTAGGGGGAGGGGGCTTGTACCCTCCATGGAACTTCCTCTCAATCCTCTTTGCAGATTGGTGGGTACGCCGAAATATGTACTCTCCCATTCAGTTGTGTAAACCACTCCACAGGAAAATATCAGCCACATATCTATAGAGCAAGGAGGGTGAGGCGGAACCAGAACCGCCCATTCTTATCTTTGAGGGTGAAACTGCCCCCTCAATGCTTGCTTCCCCCACCCGCAATAATTTCAACTTCTAACATGGCAACCTATGGAATGTGACCCCCCCCCCCACACCTATTCATTTTGATCTGCCTATTGCCTTCATGTACTTTGACCCTCCGATCACTTTAAGAAATCAACATCGGTGGGCCGATCCTTTCGGCGAAATGGGCTCCCTCTCACAGATGCCTTCACTTCGCATCACAACTTCGGAACGGAGCGTAATAAATCAACAAGGAAAGAACGGTAAGGTTCCTTGATCAATTCTGTATCATGCAAGGCAAATGCAATCCTCCAGGGGTGGCTGAATAAACTAGGGGGAAAATGCCAATACGAAATGCGTACCCCGAGCTCCCATAGGCGCACGGCCTAAACTGGTCTCGGTTCCGTGTTTTTACTTACCCTCCGCTAGGTGGCAGGTTGGTGCTGCTGATACGCGCAGATGAAAGGCGCCGACGCAGAGTTTCCAATTAAGGCGTACATCATCCATGGCCGCAAGTGCTGCGCAAATGCGCAAACTAGAGGAACTAGAGTATATTCCAGTATTATAATAGCATAGGCAATTACCTAGATACGTGCCGGTCGAAGTGATTGCGCTAACAGGAGGATAAGATGAGTGCTAGAGACGGTTTATATGAGTGCTATAGACGTTTACTTCCAGCACGTGGTACGTTTCTGAAAGCCAGGAAGTAGCGTAGGATGTGTATGGCCAGGTTGAACCACATTGCGGTATGCGTTCGACGAAGACCATTTTCCGCTGCATAGTTCTGTTATCTCGATCTCAGTTCATTTTCACCGGTAAAACACACCAGTAGTCCGCTGTGAGATTGAGCGAGGAAGGAGCCTCACCGACGTACGGCCGCTCGCGTACGTCCTGCGCCAGTCTTGCAGTCAAGACCCTATCTGTTTACGCTCGAGTGTCTTACAATCAAACCCCTGGTCAAGCTCTGCATTCCCATGCCTGAAGTGACTTCGACTTTGCCTCGTAACATCAAGCCACATCCATATCACTACACGTGTATGTTATGAAATCCGAAAGCACTGGCAGCAGTGACGTCTATGGCAACGCTACAATGTTCAGAAATTCCGTTGAAACCTGTGCCCTTCTTGTATTTGCAAGGTGAATCCAGCCATTTCCATGGTAAGGGAGCCACTCATCTGGAGGAGAGACACTGCGAGTTCCTGGAGGGAGGGCTTCGGCTGAACAAGTTGTTGAGAGGGGGAGGGGAGAGCTCTCCCCTCCAGCTACAGCGGGACATGTCCCGTTGTATCCAACCCTGAACATTTGTGTGCCCTAAAGAGCGATGAAACAGATCTTGACGGGACGATCTATCAGTGCCATTGTCGCCATTGTCGGGCTGCCAAGGTAAGTATGTCTATGACATTAGACGGCCACATCAGGTAGCTCTGGGCGCTGTGCAACAGATGCAGCTGATGTGCTGCTAAACCCCAATAACAACAGCAGGTAGCTGAAGCTGACTACCCCAATATCACGCCACTTCGCTCGGCCTTTGTCCTGGCTCGAAATCATTGGAATCAACCGCAACACGTAGTCATGCACAGTCCAGGTAGGTTACTGTGATACCAGAACAAATTGGTCAGTGGCGATACAGCGATAGCAGTGTAACAAACTTTTATTGGATCCGGGGCGGTTACAGACAGATACAGACGGACACTGGGTGAATGTGCCCCCCCACCCCATGAAAACGTGGCGCCCATCTGGCTAAGAAAACAAAAACGCCCCTCCCGGGAGGCTCGAATGCAACTACGCTATTCTCCTCGCTCAAGTGGATTTTTTTGTTCAGCAGAAGTCGCCCCTCTCAGAGGAATAGGCGTCCCTGGAGAGGAAAATGTACCCCTTCAATATGCTCGAGTGCATTGCCCTCCCCTCCCGCTCAACGAATTTTCAGCCGAAGGTGGACTTCCGCAGAAGCGCTCCTCAGCGGAAATACCGCCGCTCCAGGCGAGTGCCCCCATGAAAATTCCCGATTCGCCCCTGGACCCCCGGCCCCCTTGGCTACACCTTTAGTGAGAAGATAAAAACTGAACTGAACTCTGGCGAAAATTAACGGCAGATACTGCACTGCCGAAATTTGGATTTCGGTGGGATTTCGTCATAAGTTGCCCCCAACCAAAAGGTGGGTGGACATCAATGAACGCGATGCACGACAAAGGCAAGGGGATTGTCGTTGGCGCTGTTTGAATGACATGCGGTTGGCGCGGTTTGAATGACTGCCCTGTAATGAATGACTGCCCTGTAATGAATGACTGCCCTGTAATCGACGGCTGATGTGTTCTGAAGGTGGGTCTGAAATCGCCATAGGGGCAGGGCACGAACAACAAACACTATGAGGCTTTAACTGAGGTCATGCTGGCCGACTGGCGTCGGCCGCCGGCCGGGCGTCGCAGATGACGGGGCGCCGCGGCACCGTCAGATCTCTGCCCCGCCCACAACGCTCCAAAGCGTTCGGCTCTTATGCCGTGGAAGGGGAACCGTGCAATGGTAACCGCATGACACGGGAGATAAGCACATGTGCAGATGGCTGAAAATTATTTATTGAGAGAGCACAACACACGAAGGCAATGGGCAGGCCCAAATGAGTTGTGGGCATACCACATAGGGTCCCATGTTCGAAGTTGAAATTATTAGGAGGGCAAAGCCAACATTGGGGAGGGGGACACAGTCAAGTGCCCTCCCAGATACATACAAAGCTAGACAACTGGATTCAGTTTTATTAAAATAGGCACTTCGGCCTACTCAGGCCATTTCGTGCCGTGAGGAAGAAGAAAAAAACAATTATGGTGTAAAAGTCAAATTATAATTCCTGGAACAAGTTTGCTTATCGGAGAAAGATGAAAAGTAGTTTGATTAGAAAAGGGTGTTGATCTCCTAGTAGTGTGGGCAAAGAAAAGGCGATGTTATGTGTCCGGCAGTAATTAGTAAGTGTTCTTCGAGGTCCATGGTATTGTTGACAGTGTAGAAGTATATGTGTGACTGTAAGATGGGTGTTGCATGATGGGCATGAAGGTCGAGGCGAAGCAGTGTAAATATATCTATGGGTGAGGAAAGTATGGCCAATGCGTAAACGTGATAGGACTTTTTCTTCGTGTCGGTTTTTTTGAAACGATGATGTCCATGGTTCAACAGTAGGTTTAATAAGTTGTAATAGTGTATTGTTTGTGTTTTGTGTCCAGTTTTGAGTCAAAAAATGTCGAATTCTCTGTTGTATTGATGATTTAATACCGTCAAAATGTGGTGGAATTTCTGTGATGTTTGGAAGTTGTAATGATTCTTTAGCTAATTTGTCGGCTTCTTCGTTTCCTTGGATGCCGCAGTGGCTGGGCACCCACAGGAAACGGACCTTCACGCCCATCATGCAAAGTGTTTGAAGTGTGTCATAAATGGAAATATGGCAATGGTGTGAAAAAGAAAGTGATGAAGAAAATGATTGAAGAACGAATTTTGAGTCGGAACAAATAACAACGCTGCGCATGGGGTGACAAAGGAAACGATTACGAATATAACGAAGGGCAATCGGAATGGCGTGTAATTCGGCGATGAAAATGGAAGTTCCGTTTGGTAGGCGATGCTGTGTTGTATGTGTACCGGAAACTATGGCGTTTCCTGTAGTGTTAGCATCCTTAGATCCGTCAGTAAAGATAAAGGGAACATTGCGATATCGAGACCGAAGCTGGTGGAATTTTTGCTTGACATATTCTGGACAAAGTTGTGATTTTGGGGTGGTGGTTAGATAAGATATGTGTCGTTCAGCCGTCCGTCACGGTGGTGTAGTTGGTGGAGTAATAACAGTAATGTGTGGAATATTATATTGAAGCTGTGTAGAAAATGTTTTGATACAAGATGCCCATTTTATTTGAGTGAGGCCAGTTATTTTTTTCCGCTGGGCCGAGAAAATCATGATGTAGGTTTGGAAGAACGTGCAAGGATGTGTGTGTGGGGTGGTTTTCGTGAAATTGAATTTTTGAGGCATACCTAAGTGTCTGTTGCATTCGTCTAAGAGCTAATGGAGGGATTCCTGCTTCGGCTTCTAAGGAAATTATGGGTGAGGTAGTCATTGCACCGAGTGCGATACGGATAAATTTATTTTGAATGGTGTCTAAAATTTTTAAGGAGGATGTGCTGGCACTGGCATATACTACGGAACCATATTCTATTATGGGTAGAACTAAAGATTTGTCAAGTAGTAGAAGTGTATGGCGATCGGCTCCAACTGATGAAGAAGTGATGCATCGAAATAGATTGAGTCGGTGAAAACATTTGTTCTGGATGTGTTTGATGTGTTTATGCATTGAAAGCCTGCGGTCAAAAATAATACCAAAGACAACTGGAGGTAATGGCGGCAGGTTGCATGGCTCGCTGCCAACCATCAGCAATGTGGTCAGTCAGTGTCGGTGTTAAAAATGCCTCGGCGCGCTAGTCTCCTGTGGCGCATTTTTGCCCTCCGGACATAACTCATCAGCACGTGAGCAACAAGATGTAATCTGCGACGGAAGTGCGCATTGCTAAAAGGAATTCTTTGATGTCATATTTGAGTGAAGGCTACTGCGAAACCCAACGACAGATGGAACACTTGCGTGCTGCTGAACTTTGCCCACACCCAGCCAACATTTGAACAGAGACACCCCGCTGGCGGGGTGCCAGGTGACGGTGGGAAGACAAAAATGAATAAAGAATAACAGATTCGTTCCCCTCCTGGCGGGCGTGTGGAGCGGGCGTGTCTGCTTCCCGCCATCGGAGACTTAATGTAACGCCCACAGAGGGAGTTGATGCCAACTTGCTAAGTTATATAAACTAGATAGTTACTAACTAATGACTAGGGCAGGATAGATTGAGTAAACATTTCTTACTGTGAACTTTAACAGGAATTGTTGGAAGGCTGAACATGACACATGACTAAATTGAACTATTAGTTCAGAAAACGACTCAGATGGCTACAAACCCTCTGCTTGCAAAAATTGTCCCGATGACTGATAACATTGAACATTTTGAGAAGGAGATTAAGGAATTAACTCGGAAGGTTGATGACACAAACCAATAGGGCAGAAAAGAGTGCCTCATTCTTGAGGGTGACACAGTTACTGAGTTTTCTGAGAGTGAAGATACCCGTAATGTTGGCATTTGAATACTCAAAAATAAGTTGGATATCACTTCATCTGACAATGATATGGGCGGTAAATGACCGAACCTGGTCGATGCGCCCTAAAACTCAAATAACCAACCGACAATGATATCACAGCATGCCACAGGCTGCAAAACAAGAACAAGGTTAGAATGAAATGCAAAGATACATGAGAAGCATCGATGCAAGACCTCAAGGACATTGGTTTAAGGTGAGAGAATGTCCTCAAGGAACAAAATTGCAGACAAAGGGCGATATATATATATATATGCATGTATAAAGGTCTCACACCATGTAGGTATGCACAGGTGGCAAAACTTGCTGAGCTAAACAGAAACTGCAGCTCATCTCCAACTTCTATATCAAGAATGGCTCCATATTTATGGACAAAAATAATGACATGAAATATGTCAAAACTGAACCAAATACCACCAAACAGCAGGTTCTAGAACTGACTAGCAATACACCAAAGCAGGACACGAGCAGATATGCCAAGCAACTGAGTCAGAAGCCCCAACTCAACTCACCAGCTGCCAAACAGGACATGAGCAGATATCATGCCAAGCAATTGAGTCAGAAGTCCCAACTCAACTCACCAGCTGCCAAACATTGCATGGGCGCAATTGTGATTCAGAGTTGAATGTATGCACACATGATGAATTTCCTAGGCTGTTGACACAACAGAAAACTGTTGTCAAGTTCAAGGGCGGAAATGGTGTCACTGAGTCATTAGCTAAAATGCCAGCTAACAATTTAGCATCACCATCTGGTACAAAACCTACAAGTGTGACAAGGAGTTTGGGTGTTGGTGCATGTGGTGATGCCTATTGCTGGTGCTGGTTCGCCTCTCTTCTTATCGACAATGGGAGAGCAACACCCTGTGTAATTTGGCACCAATGTGCATTGCCATGGCGGCATCGCTACCTTTTGGCTCATGACATTGATAGACGTTGAGCAGCCAGGAGGTTTTCAGGGCACTCCACTGTCCTTGTGCTTTGGTGCAGCTTTCCTATATGTCGAGTCTGCGAATTTTTAGTTTGTGTGCGGGGACGTGTCTACTGGCTAGTGCGGGACCATCGTCACCGCCACAAAGATGGGTAATCTCCGGCCCCAGGACAGTGGTGCGACTGTAGGGGCGCGGCCCCCCGCTAGTATGTTGAAGTTCCTACGGACGGAATTTTTGTCGTGAAATAGGTCCTTTGAGCATTTTTAGGTTTCTTCAGTGCAGCTATCATAATATTTCGCATAGGTTTCTGATTGTTATGCTTAGAGCATTGCAGGTCCATGAATTTACCCCGAGAACATGCCCACTCCAACTCGATTTACGCGGCCCTAAAATGAAAAGCCTGCGCAAGATTTTATTTCTGCTTTGGCTGCCACGGGCCGCGACGACGTTCAAGAGCGTCCAGTTGCTGATGATGTCTCATTCGTGGACGGAACCTACTTCGACCGCCGGACCTCAGCTGTCGCAGGTTCCGTGAACAGGACCCAGGTCTGCGCTCCGCATGCATTCAAAAGTATCTAATGTTTTACCTGTGTTTCACTGCTGAAGCACGCAAGCTGTGCCATTAATAATAAAATTATGTTCGGTCGCTGGGAAGTTCAACAGATTGTGAAATGCGATCTCAAGGCCTTTCTTACCGAAGTGCAAGACGTAGATACAAATGTAGATAAATAATAGAAGTGAAGATGTTTGGATTGTCGGTGTGCTCCACCAGATCTGGCAACAACCCTCATATCAAAAATAATACAGAAAGAGTGAAAATGCCTGCGAAGGAGGCAAAATAGTTGAAGGTCGCGGATGTTGAAAAAAGGCAATTTTACCATACATGTATCCAAAAACAGTCATCGAAATAATTATTCTCCATTCGAATGGTAGACACTCCGCGCAGCCTGACTGCCAAGCTATTTTGTGATGCCAAGAGTGCAGCTTGAGACAACTTTCAGAGGAATGTCCCAAGTGTGCAGTATATTTTGAACTCAGCATGTGAGAAAATAGAGGAAATGGTCGTCTATTGAACGGCAAGCGTATTTTCTACCAACGCTCCCTCGCAATTCGCGTATTCCAGTTACCCTTGCCAGCAGACATATGTTTATCCCGCTATTCCAGCTCACTTTTTCAACACTAGTGCCACAATAGCAATATCGTTGCTTTTCCCAATCAGTTTGCGAGTTTCTCCGAACGCGACAACAATACCAGTAATTTGTAAACATGCCAAAGCAGTCATTTCCATTATAGTGCTGAACCATAGTCAGCGGCCCAGCCAGGACTTTTCTAAGAGGGCCCTACCTAAGAATGCGATAATGCAATGAAACAAATAAAGCCTCCGGCGCACGAAGCGCGCCGAATATTTAGAGTTTTGCGTGCTAAAAATCTCAAACTTTCTCCTTTGATATAACGCATTTTGGATCCTAAGGGGGGGGGGGGGCTCCCCTTGGTTGTGCATCTGAACATGTTTTCTGGTGTCGATTTCAGGTAAACAAACGATACATGAAATCTGATGAGTGAACTATTAATGTTGAAGGGCCAACATGCTCGTCATAAATTCTCACCAGTATCAAATATCTTGAAGGTATTTTAGAACATCGTTTGATTATGAGACAGTCCCTTTAAGGACAAATTAATTACGATCAATCCAAGAAATCGTGTTGCTGAAGTCCATATATAATCAAGTCTCGGTCTCCGTGATGGCCACCTCATTTCAAATTGATGTTCTCTTCAATTTTCGCCCTCGATGTTGAAAGCAATTGTCCGCAGCGTGAAGCGATAGCTGATGTGGTAGGTGCGGCAGGGGCACACTGGAAGGTTTGTTCGAGGGAGCATTTGTTCAGGGGGGTGTCCGGTAGGTGGGACAGGACCGGTGTGGTATGTGGTTCAGGGCCGCTGTGGTAGATGGGACGGGACCGGTGTGATGGGTGGTGTCGGACCGGTGTGGTAGGTGGGACGGGATCGATGTGGTAGGTGGGACGGGACCGGTGTGATAGGTGGGACGGGATCGGTGTGGTAGGTGGGACGGGATCGGTGCGGTAGGTGGGACGGGATCGGTGTGGTAGGTGGGACGGGACCGGTATGATAGGTGAGATGGGATCGGTGTGGCAGGTGGGCGGAACCGGTGTGCCGGTGTGGTAGGTGGGACGGGACCGGTGTGGTAGGTGGGACGAGACCGGTGTGGTAGGTGGGACGGGACCGGTGTGGTAGGTGGGACGGGACCGGTGTGGTAGGTGGGACGAGACCGGTGTGGTAGGTGGGACGGGACCGGTGTGGTAGGTGGGACGAGACCGGTGTGGTAGGTGGGACGAGACCGGTGTGGTAGGTGGGACGAGACCGGTGTGGTAGGTGGTATGGGACCGGTGTGGTAGGTGGGACGGGACCGGTGTGGTAGGTGGGACGGGACCGGTGTGGTAGGTGGGACGGGACCGGTGTGGTAGGTGGGACGGGACCGGTGTGGTAGGTGGGACGAGACCGGTGTGGTAGGTGGGACGAGACCGGTGTGGTAGGTGGGACGAGACCGGTGTGGTAGGTGGGACGAGACCGGTGTGGTAGGTGGTATGGGACCGGTGTGGTAGGTGGTATGGGACCGGTGTGGTAGGTGGGACGAGACCGGTGTGGTAGGTGGGACGGGACCGGTGTGGTAGGTGGGACGAGACCGGTGTGGTAGGTGGGACGGGACCGGACTAATAGGCGGGGACGAGACCAGCGTGTCGGGAGGGGAGGCGGATTAGCAGGTCATCCAGTGTTGATAACAGGATATGTTGCATCGTCCGTTACATGTGCGGGTTGCCGCTCGTGGGAATGTGGCTAGCTGAATTAGTTATCCAGTTGGTTATTCCGAGTGGACCGCGACGATCCTAGCCCGAATAGCGCATGATACTCAATTACCAGATGCACCTAGCGCCATCTATGGATCCGGCATGACAATGCGTGCGCAAATCCTTTCTGTGCTTCTCGGTGCCGCAGTTCAGTGGCGGCGACACTCTGTGTTCGTCACCGATTTGAGAGTGGGGCGGCCATGCCGACACCACTTTGACCTTGTGGTGCTGCCCCTGGTGCCACTTCTGGCATCGCGCCACTGCCCGATCTGTTCAATCGCGCCCAGCGCTGGCCGTTTGACGACCAGCGCTGGCCACCACGCCGCGTTGATCAGTTGATCCGGTCCCACGGCGGAAGGTGATCCAGCACAGACAAACAGCACGTGCCGGTGCCACCATCAGAAAACATCGTCCATCGCCGGCGAATCCAGCAGCGGCAGCGGCACACCGTCGTCAATCATGTTTAATTTGGCACGGCACCGTCGACCGTTCACCGCCCCATCTGAGCCAGACGTGACGGCTGTTTTTGGACGGCTGCACCTTCCAGGCGGCACGGCCGACCGGAGCTGGTTCCCGTCGCGGCTCAACACACCCCTCAGCGGCCGCCCAATGCCCATGCCCGTACGGGTGCATGTATTCCGTAACGGTCGTGTTGTGCACCAATCACATGGTCCTACGACTCATCTTTGGTACATGGAGAGTGACAGGCCAAGACGCCAAAACCCGCTGACGTTGAAAGAAGTCGGTGAAATGACATGCATAAATTACGATGGAATGTGAAAGGTACGAATGATTAAGGGAGCTTCGTCATGAACTTAGCACCAACATTGAGTGTCGTGAAATGGGTATCAACTATTGCAGCTGAATTTTCAGCCATATTTCAAGGACGACAGTTCGGCCTCCTTACCGGTGTTTGTAGACTCTGCGTATGGGAGTCCCCTATCTTCTCGTAGAGATCTCCTTTTCCAAATTAGCGGCTTCCTCTCACATCTTGAGGGCCTCTTTCCCTATTTCGGGGGCCTATTTACCCATCTCGGAGCGTCCTGTTTCGTCCTGGTGAAATATCTTTCTCGGCTAGGGGCCTCTTCCAAATCAGGCCTCTAACCTCTTACTCACCCCATGCCTTCTCTCATTTTCTGAGGAGTCTCTTACCAGTTTTGAGTGTTTCCTCTTGCGTCGAATGGCCATCTCTCCTATCCATGGTCCTCCTCTCCACCATAGTGGCGTTCTCTCTCATACTGGGGGCCGTCATTCTAGTATTGTGATATATTTGGAGTATGGAATGAATCTTCCGCCACGAAAATGAAAACTGACGTTCTTTTTTTTCAGCACAGAGTAGTTCAAATGATTCTATGATACTTGCTATGCTACACTTCTTACGTTAGATACTCCTAAGGATGTCTGATGAACCTCTGAGTTTTGGAACATTTCGATGCCTACATTAGCAAATTTACTGTTTTCGGAGAAATAATTTATAAGGTGCAACTTCAGCTGATTTCGAGAACACATTTCACGCCAAAACGCATCTTAAGAAAAAGGATTTCAAATTGTAACCGCATGCTAGAGCGATTATGTATGATACAGCACAAATCATGTTTGACGGGGTACAGATTCCGCTCACTGAAATCTGAGACAAAAACTTACCGCTTCGGTGATGTCTTCCCAGGGTAGCGGAAGTGCATTGTTCTGATTAAATCTGCCAAGCAACATCCCGAAAATAAAAAAAAAGATTATGAAACAGAAACATAATCGACGATAGGTACTTGTGCGGTAATAAAAAAAAATGTCATCCTCCAGAATCGCATTGTACTGTATCTATGTCGTTCCGATGTTCATGCATGAGTGGTTAAACCTGTATTGAGCACGATTAAGGGTGCTGGAACACCCGAGGGCAAGGTGCTGGTTATATGGCGCTTGGGCTGCAGGCACAATATCGGCGCGTGAAGAACTGTTGCGTTCAATTTCGACGAAGGCGCGGGCATTCCAAAAACAATATGCTCAGTTTCGGCAATTCAGCACAGTGACATGAAGTTTGAGGTAGATGGGCCATACACGACAAAGGAACCCGATTTCGAAGAGTATCCACATCCACAATGAGCATCCACAATGTCACACTTACTTTTCATTACTGGCAGTTCGTTTGTTTTTACATCATTATCCATGAGGAAAAGTGGATAACATGACTGGCTGCACCCGCCCAAAGTTACCCATTCCGTTCTAGTTTTACCCCTACCGATTATAAGCGTTCTGCGTATTCTTTGGGCGCATGTTCTTCCTCGTCTATCGCTAAACGTTGATCGGCATCTGCACTCACATTTTACACCATTATACATACGTTGCCGCGGTGTCGACGCTGCCATATGAACTCGTCGATGTGGCTGGCCAGCACCTCACGGCTCGTCCTTCGCCCGGTTTGTGTGGACACCTGAACAGGAATATCAGTATGTAGAGCTACTGGCAGCAATGTGAACATTGACATGGAATGCACAAACAGGGAGAGAGATGCATAAAACAAGATATATACGAGGTCTGTCTAAAAACTATCCGACCTTGAATTTGCCCGGGTACAGTAGTGATGCTAAGTCACAGTGAAAGCAGTGCACAGTGGAAGGAGACAGCTTAATGCGCATGCGTGAATTTTTTATCTGCCTGCGAGTGTATCAGTCAAGATACCTTTACTAGAAGGTAGATCGAAGTTTTCCTTCAAGCCCGCATGACGTCATCCGAAGGTTTTTTAATATGGTATCAATATGGTTGCAGACGACTTTTCTCAAATCATACGCAATGGTTACTTTTATTTTGCTTCCTCTACAAGCAAATATATTTCAGTGAACATTTGTTTCGACACATATTTTTATCATGCATAGGCAAGGTTGGATTTGTGCATTGTAATATTGCATGTTGAGAGGAATATTGTGTAGTCATCCAGTATGGATGATATTTTTGTTCAAACCTTATGCATCGTAATTCAATTTGCACCCCCTTTCGGTGAACTTTGAGCACTTTTACTTGATCACAGCAGCTCATTGTCAAGCATAGGAGGTGACTGAGGAGATTCAACCTCCAGATGAGAAAACAAGAAACAATTTTCTGGGGAGGATAGTGTTCTGGATTCCAAAAATCCAGGAGCAGCCTATTTTTTCAAACATGTACCTACCTACCTACATTGACATACAACAGTCATTGCAAACATAGCTCTTTCTAGGTCAGCTAGACCCAGGGCATGGTGCATTATTCCTTTATTAATTTTGCATGGATTATTGACGGTACATGCATAATTGAACATTTATGTACAATACAATCATCATGCTATGAATGTCTTCCTGAAACTTGCCATGAGTTGCAGTCTGATTTCCTGTAGTATGAATTCAGCATCTAGATAGAATGTTTGAATGTAACACATCTCTGTTTCAGGTGTCATGCCTTACTGTACAGTACCAGAGGTGGCACTGGGCAGGCAACTTTAATAAAGAAGAAATCTGGTTACACCATTTTTATCAGGATTCTGCCTTAGCAAAATCTCTTAGCATACAATAAAACATGTCTAAGTTCAAATGTTGGGAACCAAGAGCATGCTCCAAACATTTCAAAGCAATTGATAAGAGAAGAAACCGAAAGAAAGAACTGCTCAACCCTGCCTCTTTGTAGAGAAGCAAATGTCTCCTACCATCAGCAAGGGCGTCGCCACCGGGGGGGCAGGGGGGCAGTTTCCCCCCCCCTGTCGTGAGACTGGGGGGGGGCGCCGCCCCCTGAAATTTGAGGAGGCCCCTATCCGGAAATGCACCGGAAGAAAGTGAGCAAGGAGGCCGACGAGACATGAGAGGAGGCCTCCAAGACGTGAGAGGAGGTCCCTAATTCGAAGAAGGAGTCGCCTAGGAGAAGATAGCAGGCCCCAGAAATCAAGAGAGTGCCAACAATTGGCACGGAGGCCCCCAGGAATGCAAAGGAGGCCCCCAGGATTGAAAAGGAGGCCCCCGTGATTACAAAGGAGGCCCCCAGGATTGTAAAGGAGACCCACAGGATTGCAAAGGAGGCCTACATGATTGCAAAGGAGGCCCCCAGGATTGCAAAGGAGGCCCCGTGATTACGAAGGAGGCCCGCATGATTGCAAAGGAGGCCCCCAGGATTGCAAAGGAGGCCCCTCAGGATTGAAAAGGAGGCCCCCAGGATTGCGAAGGAGGCCCCCAGGATTGGAAAGGAGGCCTCCAGGATTGCAAAGGAGGCCTCCAGGATTACAAAGGAAGCCCCCAGGATTGCAAAGGAGGCCCCAGGATTGCAAAGGTCTCCAGGATCGCAAAGGAGGCCCTCAGGATTGCAAAGGAGGCCCCCATGATTGCAAAGGAGGCCCCATGATTGCAAAGTAGACCCCAGGATTGCGAAGGATGCCTCCAGGCTAGCGATGGAGGCCCCCAGGATTGCAAAGGAGGCCCCATGATTGCAAAGGAGGCCCCCAGGATTGCGATGGAGGCCCCCATGATTGCAAAGGAGGCCCTCAGGATTGCAAAGGAGGCCCCAGGATTGCAAAGGAGGCCCCCAGGATTGCAAAGGAGGCCCCCAGGATTGTGAAGGAGGCCCCCAGGATTACAAAGGAGGCCCCCATGATTGCAAAGGAGGCCCCAGGATTCCAAAGGAGACACCCAGGATTGTGAAGGATGCCTCCAGGCTAGCGAAGGAGGCCCCCCGGATTGCAAAGGAGGCCCTTAGGATTGTAAAGGAGGCCCCCAGGATTGCAAATGAGGCCCCAGGATTGCAAATGAGGCCCCAGGATTGCAAAGGAGGCCCACAGGATTGCAAAGGAGGCCTCCAGGATTGCAAAGGAGGCCCCTGTGATTACAAAGGAGGCCCCCATGATTGCAAAGGAGGCCACCAGGATTGCAAAGAGGCCCCCAGGATTGCAAAGGAGGCCCCCAGGATTGCAAAGTAGGCCCTAAGGATTGCAAATGACTCCAGTATTGCAAAGGAGGCCCTCATGATTGCAAAGGAGGCCCCAGGATCGCAAAGGAGGCCTCCAGGATTGCAAATGAGGCCTCCAGGATTGCAAAGGAGGCTCCCGTGATTACAAAGGAGGCCCCCATGATTGCAAAGGAGGCCCCCAGGATTGCAAAAGCCCACAGGATTGCAAAGGAGACCCCCAGGATTGCAAAGGAGGCCCACAGGATTGTCAAGGAGGCCTCCAGGATTGCAAAGGAAGCCCACAGAATTACAAAAGAGGCACCAGGATTGCAAAGGAGGCCCACAGGATTATCAAGGAGGCCCCCAGGATTGCAAATGAGGCCCCCAGGATTGCAAAGGAGGCCCCCAGGATTGCAAAGGCCCACATGATTACAAAGGAGACCCCCAGGATTGCAAAGGAGGCCCACAGGATTGTCAAGGAGACCTCCAGGATTGCAAAGGAAGCCCACAGGATTACAAAGGAGGCACCAGGATTGCAAAGGAGGCCCACAGGATTATCAAGGAGGCCCCCAGGATTGCAAAGGAGGCCCACAGGATTGCAAAGGAGGCCCCAGGATTGCAAAGGAGACCCCCAGGATCGCAAAGGAGGCCTCCAGGATTGCAAAGGAAGCCCCAGGATTGCAAAGGAGGCTCCCGTGATTACAAAGGAGACCCCATGATTGCAAAGGAGGCCCCAGGATTGCAAAGGAGGCCCACAGGATTACAAAGAAGGCCCCCAGGATTACAAAGGAGACCCCCAGGATTGCAAAGGAGGCCCCCAGGATTGCAAAGGAGGCCCACAGGATTACAAAGGAGGCCCCCAGGATTGCAAAGGAGGCCCACATGATTGTCAAGGAGGCCTCCAGGATTGCAAAGGAGGCCCACAGGATTATCAAGGAGGCCCCCTGGATTGCAAAGGAGGCCTACAGGATTGTCAAGGAGGCTATCACATCAAATATATCACATCAAGACCTTTAAAAAAATAGAACTCGATGTCCAAAAGTTCACACCGAGACTCGATCGAATGGACCCCAGCACCGGAAAATTAAGAACAGTTCCGGCAAAAATTACCCAGAGGGCTTTTATACTCCGAAAGGTGCCATCGGCTGAACAAAAACTCCCTCGGTGGCCGCAGTGCCATATCAAAGGGGTAAATGCCCCCTCCCTCCTAAGAGGGATATGCTCCCAAGAATCGAGCCGAGGCCCCCAAAAGTCGCGCTGGGGCCACACAAATTCGCGTCGGTCCACCAGAATTCGCGTAGGGGCTCCAAGTAAATGCGGCGGGCCCCAGAAAACTCGCTCCGAGGCCCGAAAATCTGCAACAGGAACCGCCAAGATCGCGTTGGGGCCACAGCTAAGTACAACGCGCCCCGCAAACTCGAACCGGTCCCACCAAATATCGCGCTCGGACCCATAATTCCCATCGGTAGTACCACAAATTTGGTCTGGGCATCAAAAATTCACGTCGGGGCTGCCAACGATTGGCGTCTAGGGCTCCACATAAGCACCGTGTCACCCCCAAAGTCGCATCGGTATCCGAAAAAGAATGCCGAAGCCCTCCAAAATAAGGAGGGATTCCAAAAAAAGTCCGGGTCAGGAAAATGGTTCTGGAGCACCGAACATATCATCAGATGTCTTGAAAAATCGCGTACGGCATCGAAAAACATACCGGAGCTCGAAGAAAATCGAGGTGAGATGGAAAAACATGGCGCCAGGGACTAAAAAAATCAGGCCGAGATTCGGAATTTAAAGAAAATTCAGAAGAGGTCCACAAAAATCGCGTTGACCCCAGATAACTGGCGTTGGGTCCCCGGAACCACGCGCCTGGGCGCGATAAGTTGCACTAAGACCCAGAAATATCGCACCGAAGACCCAAAATCGTACTGGGCCCCACAAATGTGCGTCAGAAGCCCCAAATAAACACAGCGGGACCCTAAGAGCACAACGGGGACCGAAAATGTAACTGGCCCTCCAAAGCGCAGTCTCGCAAAAAGCGACAGGGCCCTAAAACATGCGTTGCAGCCATAAATAAATATAGCGGGAACTCTAAAAAAACACACAAAAAACACCGGAAGCTCTCAAGGCACACAGGGGCCATGCGACCGCACAAGGGCCTGAAAAGAGGCTGGGGTCGCAATAAGCAACATGGTCCCAGAACGAACAAAAATACCGGGCACTAAATAAATACATTGAGATCATTGAAAGCGCCCCGACAACTAAGAAAAATCATCGGTGCACAAAGAAGCAACAAAACCCTAAAACGAGCAGGGGTTTCGAAAATGCATTGGGCCTCGAACAAAAATGGATTGGAGCCCTAAGACACATCCGTAGACGAAGAAATACGAAACGGGATCCAAAGAAGTACACTCAGGCAGGGCCTCGGTTCGGTAGCCAACCTGGAAGCATGTTTAATCAAAGATATGAGGTGCATCAAAGCTCAGCGGGTATCCGCATTTCTTCATCATAAAATATGAGAAGTAGGGAACTATTGATCGAATTTAATTAATCGAATTTTCGCAGCGAACGCCCACACAAAGCATTTCATCACGTCAGATAAGGCGCAAGTCTATCATGTGGCAGCAATTAGCAAAGCGTAGGAGGCCCAACAGAATCCGTAGCATCGCACGAAGTGTGGCGAATGCGCCGAATGCGCAAGATGGGTGTGCACATGCAATAACGTTGGCGTCGTGGCGACCGGGCACTATGAACTGGAATGTCTGAAATTGGTAAATTTTACATTTTAAAGTGATCTGTGTAGGTGTAATTTCAGCAGTGCAAGGTGACTTATCAAGGGATACCAAAAGAATACATTCGAGCAGGATGGGGGAGCCAGGGTTGAAATCCGACGAATCAGAAACGATAGTGGTAGATTAGGCCCCTTGACAGGATAATTTATTTGGTCACTAATTATTTGATATAAAAAGGTCCCCTTTGACAAAATAGTGGTCGAAATCGGAAGACTTTTTATTGAGTAGGTGGACCCCTCCAAATACGTTTGCCCCCTCCCCTTGACGCAAATATAGGTACGTCACTGGCACTGGCGGATCCAGGGGGGGGGGGCATTCCGGCCATGCCCCCCCAAGCGCTTCAAAGGGGGGGCCATAGTGTCTTTTGCCCCCCCCCCCCAAACCAATAAAAGTAAACTAAATTAAAATGCAGTAACCTTTGCTGAGGTTAAAAGATAGCTTTCCGGGTGAAATAATCTCCAATTTTAAAAGTATTTTGTTATGATTGTTTGGAAGTCCAATATGGTAGCATAGTAGATTCTGATGCATCGAGGGTTCTATGCTGTTGAAGTTCTGCTTACAGCAAGAGATGACAAAATCAGCAGTTTCATTATTCCTTCGTCAGATAGGTTCATGAAGTTTGTTTAGCCAGTAACGGGCAAGCGGACCCAGTGAGCCAGATTTCGAAAGCGGAATTTGAACAGGATGTTTTGTGCGAGTGACCAATTGAGCCCAGTTGAGCAGCATGTTTCGTATGTTGGTGTTGGGGTTGCTAAGATGAAGAGACAGGCTACATTCACTAGCGGATCCAGGGAGGTGCCATTCCGGCCGTGGCTCCCCCGAAGCGCTTAAAAGGGTCTTTTGGGCCCCCGAAACCAACAGAAGTAAACTGAATGAAAATGCAGTAACCTTTGCCGAGGTTAAAAAATATCGTCTGGATGAAAGTATCTCCAATTTTAAAGGCATTTTTATAATTGTTTGGAAGCCAATATGGTAGCATAGTACATTCTGACACGCATCGAGGGTTCTATGCTGCCAGTGTTGCCAGAATCAGAGGTTTCCCTGAAATCTAGAGGTTTTGGCCATCCGTTTCAGGGGAAATTTTGAAATCAGAGGTTTTTCGTTTCTAGAGGGAAATCTAGAGGTTTTATAGCACCGCGCATAGAAATGAATTTGTACTGATAATTTGACTGATATATGCATTTATTTCATTTATTAATCGTCATTTAATTTTCATGTTTTTGTTGCCTTTCTTTTATTCATTTGTACTCACAACTATATTTTTTTTTATAGTCACAAAACTCAATAATTATTAATCTAAATGTTCTTGATCACACGTTTTCTGTTGCGAAACAAAAGATTGTTATCCGCATTCCGCCTGTGACAACATCAAAATAAATTGGGTTTTATGTTGCCTTGGGCTCTGTAGAAATTATAACGTATTTTGAGTCACAAAATGGGAAAGCATCAGCAATACACCCAACGCTATAAGAAGGAGTGGGAAAGCCAGCACATCTTCAGGGGCTGGATTCAGTCTGTGGAAGGAGATGACTTTCACGCGAGGTGCAAGTGGTGCAAAGCCGTGATCGCCTCGAGGAAAAAAGACCTAGAGGACCATTCCAAAACCACCAAACACAAACGGAATTTTGTGAGTAGTAAATCCACGAAAATCACGGAAGCATTCCCATGCCGAAGTGACGGTCACGGTGATGCCGTGAAGAAGGCGGAGTTGAGGACTGCATTGTAAATCGCAGAGCATGGGTCAAACGCCTCTGTCGACCATCTGGGAGAGGTGCTGTCAAGTTTGGACCCGAATTCCAAGATTCTAAAATATTTGAAACTTCATCGCACGAAGTGTTCAGGCATTATAAATAGCATTATAGGGCCAGTCATCCATCAAGAACTCCTGGACGATATGAAAGGCTCATACTTTAGCCTTATTATAGACGAATCGACCGACGTGTCAGATACACAGTGTCTCGGTGTGATTGTGAGATACTTTAGCAGAGGGCAGAAACGAGTGGTGACTACACTGTATCGCCTCATTGAATTGGAGTCAACGACGGCAGATACAATCACAGAAGCGATCCTGCAGGCACTGGAGCTGGACAACCTGCCCGTGCATCGCCTCGTCGGCATCGGTGTGGACGGTGCCAGCGCCATGGTGGGGCGACACCACTCCGTGAGTACCCGTCTCAGGGAAAAGGTTCCTCACCTGATCGTAGTACGGTGTCTGTGCCACTCGCTACACCTGGCAGCGAGTACGGCGTGTGCTACTCTCCCTCGGCATCTCGACTTCATGGTCCGTGAGACACATAATTGGATTAGTCATGGTCCTAAACGGCAGAAAGAATACTCAGAACTGTACGCGACCATAAACGACGGTCAGAAAAATCGTAAAATACCGAAGGTGGCCATGACAGGTGGCTTAGCCGTGGTGATGCCGTAGACAGAGTTTTGGAACAGTATGAGGAACTGAAGTTGACATTCATGCTGGCGAAAGATAGCGAGCGCTGCTACCAAGCTGATGAGCTGTACCAGATGTACAACGATCAGCAAAACCGTCTGTTCTTGACGTTCATGTCCACGCAATTGAAGGCGGTCAACCGGATCAACCGCATCTTCCAAAGCTCAAATCCAGATCCATGTGCGCTCCATAAGGACTTGGAAGAGTTCCTTCGGAGCTTGTTGGACCTGGTCGTGATGCCATCCGCTCTAAGAAGTCTGACGTCGGAAGGTCTAATTGCGCTCGATCCATCGCAAAACTTGATCCCAGTTAGGGCCTTGTTTTTCGGGTACGCGTTCAGTATGGAAGAGTGCAACATCCCAGAAGAGTCAGCGATTCCTATCAGGGAGAAGTTCCGCGAGTTTCTCGTGACTCTCGTAGCGGAAGTACAGAGGCGCCTTCCTGAGAACATCGGCATCCTCTCCGATCTCACCAGGCTGTCACCGGAATCTGCACTGAAAGCATGCGGACGCCCGGCTGTGGTACCAATTGCAGCTCATTTCCAGAGTATCGCTGGGAGTCCAGATGATGTTGAGAGACAGTGGAACGCCCTGCATCACGAGGACTGGCAGGACACGGCTGACGGACCTGTGGTGGACAGGGAGAAGTTCTGGTGGGAGGTGGGGGAGAGGAAGATGGCGGATGGAGTCCAGAAGTACCCCAATATATACAAGTTGGGAATAGCAATACTGAGTGCCCCTGTGTCCAACGCATCTGTGGAGCGGCTGTTCTCGCAGATGAATATTGTAAAAACCAAACGCCGGAACAGGATGCAGATCTGTATGATGGAAGCCATTCTGCAAGTCAGGTCCAATCTGCAGGCGATGGGGAAAACTGTGTAACTTACGACATCCCGGAAAAGATGATCCGTGTGTTCAGAAGTGATGTGATATATGATGGTGAGTGGCCAGAGGGTCTGTAGACTACTCTGTGTGGGTAGAATGTGGCCACTGAAAGTACCTATCGTACGAGCTGACCGCGCCTTAAGTTGTGCTTTGTATAATTGTTGCTGGTTTGCTAGCACAGGTAGTTGTGTAACCCACATCATACTGATTTGAGCTAATTCGAGCAGAAGGAAGCTATAACCTAGTGTTGTGTAACTTCCCCTGGTAAGTTCGTTTGAGTAGATGCGGCAGCACTGAGCACACATGGTGCAATTTCAAGCAATTCCAGTCATCAGTTGTGATACGATGCTAATATATGTATCCAATCGCATTCACTGCTCACTGGTGTTCCTGATGACCGATTACCACCAATGCGGCCGCCGCCGTGATTGCGATAGTTTATGTGGGAGACGGTATAATCTGACGAAACGTAACTACGGCACTCTAAGTAGGCAGTGATGAGTCCAGGAAAAAATGCGCCCAGCCCCCCCCCCCCCTCCTCTCTAAGATTCCGATATCCCCCAAAATTAGCTTGAACATTCATTTTTTTTCCAAACATGTATATTTGATAATAAAAATGTATGCTTAAACTACATATCACATCTTAAGCTGCTCAAATCAGACGAGTTTGTAAACAAATCGAAGACGGTTTCTGAAATTTCGTTCCGCCACATGCGGAGCCCATGCGGAGTCGGGGAGAGGGGGAAGATCACGACCCCCTGAAATAAGAAAATTTCACATTACGCCTATGGTATGGTATTGAAAGAACGCGCCCAAAATAGCGTTTTCCCCATCCCCCCTCTCCCCTATCACCCCACCCACACCAAACAATCTGCGGTGACGCTTCGTCGCTTATGGCCACACAAGCGGGCTTCTGAATGCGTCACGCCTCACATACCTAACTGTGATAACTACCGACTAAAATCGTGAACAGGACAGTGGAAGAATATGCAAGCGCCTGAAGATCTGAGCCACTTTATTTCTCACAGACGAGCCAGGTACGTGACCTTTTATTCTTTATGTATGTATGAATCGGATGGGGGGTGCACCCCCCCCCCGGTCACGCACTTTTAGTATGCTTAGCATGGGTTGGTATACCCCGGTTACGCTCGGTCCAACCCCCCACCCCTCCATGCAAAACGTAATTTATGAACGGCCGCTAAGGCGCGGATCCAGGAATTCCCCCAGTGGGCTAGGGGGCGCAATGTTAACTTGTCGAACCGCGTTCCTGCTTGGCGCAGTTTTAGTGCTTTTTTTGCGCGCCCCGGAGCAGCACCCTGCCCCCCCCATGTATTCGCACCTGGATATCTCGACCCGGCTGGGGCAATAAATTGCGTTCTCTAGCGAACATAATTTCCAGAGGGAATTCTAGAGGGTTTTTGAAAACATTAGAGGTCTCTAGAGGTTTTGGATACCAAATCTGAAGGTTTTTCATCACGACTGTCTGGCAACAGTGTATGCTGCTCAAGTTCTGCTTACAGCAAGAGTTGACAAAATCGGATCTGCCAGTGTGTACACGTGCACGAACGTTGACGTGGTACAAGATGTTGAACGTGAACATGAACGTTTTGGTAAACAAGAACACAAATCCCGTAACTTAGAAGCGGTGGAGGTAGGCTGGGGCCCCTACACAGGAAATTATGTTGTCATTAATTATTATTGTAAAAAATGGGTCCATTTGACAAATAGTGGTAGAAATCCGATGCTTTTAACCAAAAATAGTGGGAAAATGGGCACCCTCCAAATCCCTTCGACCCCTCCTCTGATGCAATTCCTAAGTACGCCACTGGGGGGAGGGGGGGGGGGGGCTGACGCCGAAAACCGAAAGTTGGCCCCCCCCAAACCGGTGGGCTAGATCCGCCAGTGCGTTTGCTTATTTATACCCTGGTATGGCTCAGTTCTCAGCGGAAAAAAAAGATTCTTGCTATTGCGCTTTGCGTAAATGATGCACCATGCCAAAAACAAACAAGACATCAATATGAAGCCATGTTCCCCATTCTGGAACCATACTAAGAGCCTAAAAAAGCAATAGGAGACCCTAACACAGTGGAGGCCCCCTTTCGGGAGCAGGAGGCCCCCTATCAATATTTCCCCCCCTGGAAGAATTTCGTGGCGACGCCACTGACCATCGGATATTCCGACCATAATGTTCCCACCAGCCAATATCCTTGGTAATCTTTGAAACTTTTTGTATTAGTGATGTTTACATCATTTGCAAGATTACGTTGTTGTGTTTTTCTTGCTTTGTTTGCATGTTGACAATGTTTTTCCTCCACGAAAGAAAAGATGGACAGTCCTGGTTAGGTTATGTCCTTTTGTTTCAAGATTTTGATACTTTTCTCTGAGAAAATAGATTAGGCTGGCTAATTTTATGCTAGGTTACCTTGCAAATTTCTAAAGCTTTCAATAATTAGTTATTGTATATGAACCAATTGAAAGCCCTCCTTTTTGGTATTATTTTGCTTTTCAACCAATTTTTGTGCTTGCTGGTAAAAAATATGTTCTTTGTGCACCAGAATAACAATCACGATAAGACCCTCATGTCAAGCATTTACCACTAAGTTATAGCTACACTAAGTTAGGGTCAGATCTGTTGACTGAAATGGTGCATTTATGGGCTACATGTTTACAGAATGGACAAAGAATGAGGTTATCATGAGATAACAAGTGAGTGATGCCTATATTTAGGTTGATTCTTTCCATCAACAATTATAGGATTTGTGTAAAATTCCGCCACACGCCACGGTCTTCACTGCGGAGTTGATGGCCATCAGCAAAACTCTTGTATACATCGAGGTTGACGACGATATTTTGCATGTTATTTTGACTGATTCTCTGAGCAGTCTTGTGGCGCTGCACAGTTTTAACCAGCAATATGTCATCATACGATACATTTTATCGTACCTTACTTCGCTGCATCGCATGGGAAAACAGGTCATACTTTGCTGGATTCCAGCACATGTCGGAATCCGTGGTAACGAGCTGGCCGACAGGGCTGCAAGGCGTGCAGCACAGCGCCAAGGAGTCGCGTTCTCCCACTCCCTGCCAGTGACTACTACCCAATTATCTCATCATTTATTCTCAGACAGTGGCAGGGCAAATGGGACCAAGTGGAGTTCAACAAATTAAAACAAATCAAACCTTAGCTCCATGGCCCTCCTCCTTCAGCCAAACTAGAAGGGTCGAGGTAGCCATCTGTCGTCTCAGAATTGGTCACACTCTTGACTCTAGCAACACATAGGTATTTATTGTGCGGGGACGACAGGCCGAAATGTGTTAGGTGTAATGCCGCGCTGACTGTGCACCATGTGCTGGTGGCGTGCCAAGCATACACAGAAGAACGTAGGCGCCACTTCGGATAAGACGCGAATGCTCTGAGGTTGAAGGACTTATTGGGAGATTATTACCGATTTATACACCATGGAGCAGTTTTATGCTTCCTTGCGGAGATGGGATTTGACGTGATGTATGCACCTGCCTAACTGATTACTTGTTTCCACAGATCTTAGATCAAGCGCCTTAATAGCTACCGATGTTTTATATTCGTTTGTGACAGTCTGACGCGTGCTTAGGCAACCTTGTTATGGGTGCAATATAACCCAATGGGGTTGACGGACCCTAAAACCCCAATAATCATCATTAAAATGGCAAACATACATAAGAAGTCCCTGGGCCATTTTTGATCACAATGTTGTTTTTCTGGTGTTTTCTGCTTTGACACTGATTCCGTTGGAAAATGAAAACTTCCAAAGATATAAGCACTTTAAGTTCAAGTACCTCTGTCTAAGAAATCAGTCCAAGAAAAGAATATTAAAAACATTGAAATAACTTTTTAAACGAGAAAAAATTGACTACATGTACCTGCTATCCCACCTCAACAACATATGGGAAGTGTGGGGAAAAGGTTTTGGGTGTGGTGGTATATAATGAAAAATAACATACAATTATCAATCAAAATTAATACAACCTAACCTAGCCTACTGATGTTGGACGGCCTAAAACCTACCGATGTTGAATCACTTAAACGCACTAATATTGGATTACTTAAAACCTACGGATGTTGGATTGCCTAAATATGACTTTAAAATGTGATTTTGAAAACAAATTGCAGAGGACTGTCCATAATAGCCACTGCACGTGGAGGGCATGTATTGTGAAATAAATCAATAAATATATAAATAGGAAGACGTCAGCCTTCAACAGCCGCCGGCTGCCAGCGACCATCGTGCAGACAGCGGGTCAGGCGTGCACGGTCCAGGTCGCGGACCGCTGATAGGTCATTCACATTATGGCCAGATCAGGTCGCGAATGGTGCCGTTGCTGTGTCCGTTCCCGAAGCCGTCCCGTCGGCTCCTGCGACGTTATTTGCGCGAGGGGTATCTCAGCTGAGGCCACGATCAGTGGTAGCCTTACCCGCTGGCGTGTGTGTTCCCTTGCCGACCCAGTTCAGTACATAAGATCAAGTTCAAGCCGCGCTGTGACAGACGGTCACCACGTGTGCGCAGACCACTCGTACATTACGGCTGCGATGCGAGTGATGAATGAAAGCAGGCGAAGTTACAGGTGAAAAATTATTATATTGTGAGTTCATGTCTGTATTTTTTCTCGCCAACCACAGTTGGCGATCCACGCAGGTCATCGTGCTGCTGCCGTTGTTACTTGGTTATGTTATAAGTTCGCGATACATTCGTACTTGAACTACGTATGCGCAAATACACGTGAAAATCGTACTAAGAACATATTCGCACTCGATATATTCGTATTCGGGGAGTTTTATGAACCACGCAAGCAGGACGCTACATCTGCAGTTGGGTCGAAGGTAACCATTTTTATGCAATTTTCCAATTTGTGACTTGTATCCTCAATGACAGATGCAGCCAGCTTCCTGCACACAGACATAGCGAACAGATGTCATCAGCGGGTATCAACAAACACCCCCTGCCACACCAATTATTTTCACAATTTGCGACCAATATATACAGACTGCATATGCACCCACAAACCAAACGCGTGCATCCATTCATGTGTAGGCTTAACCGTAAGCATGCAAATAAAGGGCATAATCACTTGCAATAATGTCTTGCGGCCCACTGGTGCAGATTGCTTTTGAACAATTCATGCACCAGACACACACACACACCTATATATATATATACACAAATACACAAATATATATTACGTGGGATATATGGAGCCTCCTGTCGGTGGCGGATCCAGGGAGGGAAGTTGGGGCACATGACCCCCCCCATGAAAGGTGGCGGCCCTTCGAACAGGAAAACGCGTCCCTCCGCGAAGGCTCGAGTGCACCCCAACACCCTCGAATTTTTCAGCCACAGGCGCCTCTCGGCAGGAAAGAGCACCCCTCAAGCTGCTTTCGCGGTGACGACACTTCAGCGGCTATGGGACCTCTTATGACGACAGAGGGCCTCCTATTGGGGTCTAGGGGCGGTCAGATCATTTCAGGCGGTCTTCTGTGGTTACTTTTCCGAAATTCTCCTGCCACTGAAGGGAAGAAGCTATGGCGCACTTAGCTCCCCCCCCCGTCTGTCCTTTCTTCCGCTCTCGAACGGGGGTGACAACACCAGCTAAAACGGACGGGAAAGGGAGCCTACCAATATCGGGAAAATCCCTTTATTTTGGAGGCACTTGATGGTCAGCCTGCCGGAAACGGCACATTGTTAGGCAGGAAGATTGTTACTGGGTCATTTCGGATACATTTTGCTGAAACTGAAGAATAGTTCTTTCAATTGATATACGTCAGTGATCTATATTGCCATAAAACATGCAAGAGAGCATAGAGAAAAACGGTAAAATTGCATGTAAACCAATGGTGAAGGGAAACCTTCAAGCCCGCTACCAAACCCACTTCGTGGGGGCCCGTGTCAGTCGCTGCCTACTGGCCGCTGAGTGAGGTGCTCTGATACATGTTCGTCGGATTTTCGATTTCTCTCAAGATGACTGAACGAGTTGAGCAAAGATACTGCATTAAATTTTGTCAAAAGCTTGGTGATTCTCAAAGCGAAACAATTCGTAAGATTCAGCAGGTGTTTGGAGACAATGCTATGGGGTAACACAAATTAAGGAACGGTTCAACCGATTCAAAAATGGCCGCACATCGGTGGAGAGTGACGAGCGTTCTGGGAGGCCACAAACCGCTCGGAATGCAGCTGTTGTTGCGAGGGTGGAAAATCTGGTAATGGGAGATCAGCGTTTGACCGTACGAGAGATTGCCGAAGAGGTTGGGATCAGTAAAGATTCTGCACATGCAATTTTGCGTGATGATTTGAACATGCGCAGAGTGGCTGCGAAATTTGTGCCCAAGCTGCTGTCGGCGGAACAGAAAGAACACCGTCTTCAGGTTGCACAGGACATGCTGGACACTGGCAACACTGATCCTGAGTTTCTGAACACCGTGATAACTGGAGATGAGTCATGGGTGTACGGGTACGACCCGGAAACAAAAGCACAGTCGTCGCAATGGAAGCATCCCGCGTCCCCTAGGCCGAAAAAAGCGCGACAGGTGCGAAGCAAAACCAAGGTGATGCTAACTGTTTTTTTTTATATCCGTGGAATTGTGCATCACGAATACGCACCGCAAGGACAAACAGTGACAAAAGAATACTATCAACAAGTTCTCAAACGACTCCGTGATGCAGTTCGGCGCAAAAGACGAGACCTCTGGACAGCGAAAAACTGGCAGTTGCATCATGACAATGCTCCAGCTCATTCATCGCACCTGATCCAAAATTTCTTGTCAAAACATGGAATTCCAGTCGTTAACCAACCTCCCTACTCTCCAGACATGGCTCCTTGCGACTTCTGGTTGTTTCCGAAATTGAAGACGCCATTGAAAGGATCCCGTTTTGACAGTAGAGAAGAGATAATGCAAAACGCGACGGCGGAGATGAACACCATTCCAATAGAAGCCTTCCAGGAGTGTTTTCGGCAGTGGAAGGATCGGTGGGCTAAGTGTGTGCAGGCGCAAGGGGTCTACTTTGAAGGGGATTAGGGTCCCAATCCCGTCACGTACGTAATATATTTTTTCCGGCCAAAGGTCGGATACATTTTAGACAGACTTCGTATATATATATATATATATATATATATATATATATATATATATATATATATATATATATATATATATATATATATATATGTATATAGATGGCGATGGCCATTGCCATCGCCATCGCCATCGCCATCGCCATCGCCATCGCCATCGCCATCGCCATCGCCATCGCCATCGCCATCGCCATCGCCATCGCCATCGCCATCGCCATCGCCATCGCCATCGCCATCGCCATCGCCATCGCCATCGCCATCGCCATCGCCATCGCCATCGCCATCGCCATCGCCATCGCCATCGCCATCGCCATCGCCATCGCCATCGCCATCGCCATCGCCATCGCCATCGCCATCGCCATCGCCATCTCTCTCTCTCTCTCTCTCTCTCTCTCTCTCTCTCTCTCTCTCTCTCTCTCTCTCTCTCTCTCTCTCTCTCTCTCTCTATCTTTTGTCAAAGCTGAAATATGTCCGGTAGTGACGTCTCCTGTGATGAAACTACCTGTACCCTGGATACAAATCCATGATTACGTCCCTGAATTGGCACCTCCGCAATCGCATCCCGCAGACAGATACCTGGGGACGCCTTTGAATTGCTACCTGAGGCACATCCTCGGCACGAAAATTCGCTGGTGACGCCTCTGAATTGGCACCCCCACAACCGCAGCCTATAAGTGAAGCGATGTCGCGGTTACGCCTTTGAGGTTCCATCTGAAGCAGCACCCTCTGAGATCGATACTTGATGATGCCCCTGAATTGGCTTTTCACGACTGCCGCCCCCCCCCCCCCCCTTCCAGAATGAAATTTCCGTCGTCCTGAAGTCTATCTGAAGCACCAACCCAGATGGAAAATTATTGATAGAGTCTCTGAAGTGGCATCTGAATCTCCAGCTCTTCGAGAGAACGTCCTGGTGACGCCCGTGAAATGGCATCTGCACACATCCCCTAGCAGGAAGTTCCTTGTGCTGTCTCGGTACGTTTGAGTGACGTTACCATCAGCTGACTGGAAGTCAACTGAAGGTGACTTTGATGCATTGTTGATATAAAGGTGTGAGGGGTAATACCTGAAGATTACCAAGGGTGAATAAGCAAAACGAGCATGTTCGTTGTTCACTTACCACAAACAACCCGAAATTCGTTCCGCACTAGATTGGTTTTTCACAAACTCCAAGAAAAGTTTGTCTAGATCCTCGACCAGGACATTATCCTGCTCTAAATCTAGCTGGAATTCTGGAAGTCAAGCCAAACAAAATTATTACCGACTTGGGAGGCAGCCATGACAACAGCTGTTTGCGGAATTCAGTGGTCTTCAAATGTCATGCTTTACGAGGAAGTTATTACCTTGATCTGTGTTGCTCACCAGCTTCGATTATTATAAGTGCTTGACCCTATTTGATAGGCATAGCCAATGGCAATCGACATTGGTAGAAATGGCGTCATGAGCTCAGATCTAATTGCCTTGCTTGCGGTCAGTGTACGCGAGGGTAGTGGAAAATAATTGCTTGTCCCGAATGCGAAATAATTGCCGCGTGGTCTTTCACTCAGAAGTATCATCATGCACATCTGTATATAGGCGTATATTGTGCTTTGCTGTGCTTTAGATTGACGGGCAGAGTAACTGCTACTCGTTAAATAAGGTTCACAGGCGGCACCACTGATTTTTGGATGGAAGTACCTTGATGTCCTTTTTACATGCGACACTTCAGGCGGAATGCTCACTTTCACGAAGTTTCGGAGGCGCGTCTCCCAGTCCCTTGCCTTGGCGTCCCCAGGCCCGTTACCAGTCGAAATCATCGGACGGGGGGGGGGTCCCGAGTATTCTCCGCATCACGCGGGACACAGCGCTGCGAACTACGATATGAAGACCCACTGAACACGCTTGATGTCCCTTCCAATGTATTTTCGGCGCCAGTTGGGATGTGCTACGTCAGGGAAAAGCTATAACGCCTGTCTGACGTCATGCCTTGTGCTAATCCATGACCAATTGACAAAACACGGTGACGCTCTTAGCTTTTGTAGATTAGCTTAGCTTAGATGGTCTCAGATCAGTCCATCAGCAGATGTCGAACGACCCCGGTCAGGGGAGCACGTATAATTTTTTTTTGTGGGAGGGGGGGAGGAACAGGTGCGCCAACATAACTTGGCCTCCTCTGAAACATACCTAAAATAGAATGGAAATACAACATGCGAAATGTGAATTTGGCAGAATTTGGGTCAACACGCAGTGTGATCCTCTGATTCGGCTTCTTCTTCTTCATGTCTGTGCACCTTTACCCTGTCCTGAAGGGACCGTACGCGGCAACATCGAGAGGCTGCAGATTATGCGAAGCAGCGAAGTGTGCAGTGCAATGGTGATAATTTCGATGCTGTGTTCCTTGCAGATGTTCAGGGCTTCAAGTGAAATGCGCCTGACATCGATAATCAGCGTCATATTCTGATCGTACGATCCCGTTTCTTACACTAAGTTCTTCAGCCCGGACACGAATGTCTCGCGCGTGGTCCAACCGCTGTTCGCGCAGCGTTTGCTGCGCGAAGACAGTCCAAGATGTAGCTCCTTTTTTCAACTGGCCTGTAACTATATTCCTTGCGGAGGCCGTTTGCAATGGTATGAATACTCCTGCAGCGTTGCATTAGCAAACAGTTACGTTGCTGTCCTCGCTCCGCGCTTGAGATCACACCTACATGACATGTCTCTTCATTGGTCAGGACTTGCCGCGATGACGCTACGGCTGGCGAAGCTGTCTCGTCAATACTGTATATTGTAGACGGCATGCACTTGTTTACGTTCATCATCGTCGTGGGGTTTGTGCAGAGGTGATCTACTTCGAATTTCCAGAGTACTGCGAGGCTTGATATGCTAGTTGGATCAGGGGTTCGCACGGCGATGTCGTAATGTCTGGCAAGGATCCGTCTCAGCCAGTTCGGACCGTCATCCGTGATGCCCGATCGAATGGATGCTTCAGTTTCATGTGTCCATGAAGGTTACACGCCAAATTTTGCATCCCTATTCTGCTGAATCAATTAGAAGATCTGAGATGTATTAAAGACATGCGCCTCGAGCTCCTTTTCGTCTGAGGCGGAAGCACATGCAATCTTCCTCTTCTCTGTGGAATAGGTGGGATTCCCTTGTTGTTCCGCACTCTGCAGGGGACGTTATCTCGCAGGATCGTGCGGGGAATGGAGGTGGGTGCAAAGCTTATACCGGTGGCACCCCATACATTTTTGTTGCATAAACACATCCATGCTTAATTTGTTGAGTGAGCTCAGCACCCCTGGATCCTTCCAACCGTCACATGGCAGTGAACATTGCAGAAAATACAGAGGCGGATCCGAGAGTGGTGCATGGGGTAGTGCCCTCCACCCCAAGGTAACCTGCTTTGGAGGAAAATTGACCTTCATTCATGAGTTGCGAAAAACAGGAAACATTCCATGTGTAACGTATTGTTTTAACCCCAAGCTCAGGTCCCAAGCTATCCAAATTCGACGAATGTCGGAAAGTATATTGTGCTTTTTATATTTGCCCCCAAGACGACTGGCGTTTCCTCTCAAAGGAAACGATGCCAGCTGCGCCCGTTATCTGTCAGATGCGCCTACCTTTTGTTAATTGTGTCCGTCTGGCGTAATTGCATAGGGCGCATTTAGATAAGGAACATTATAAAAGGCAACTAAATAACGTGGTGCGCGGTGGCACATTGGCCGGATAAAAATATCAAAATGCACAGATAATTTGCTCTTCAACGCAAAAGGCACCTTAGAGGTGCGTGCGTAAGCTCAAACCGTATTATCGCATGGTAGTTGTTTGGATTTAGAATACAATAAAATGCAAACAATGGCCGGGTGAAGGATCTTGACAGGACTCACTCAATGGTTTTCCACCGGGAAAGGCCCGCTCTAGTGATCAATAATTATAGATTATATATTATATATATATAATCAATATATATATATATATTATATATATATATATATATATATATATATATATATATATATATATATATATATATATATATTATAGTACCGTTCGATGCATGTAATGTTTTCGTGAGAAATCGCGTGGGCGCAATTAGTTGGGAGGATGCAGATGACTGATTCTCCCATACCCCTCAGTGTCACGGAGTCAGTGGGCCTCGGTGAGCCGAAAGGTGAGAAGACAGTACCCGCCGGAGGCAGCCACCTTCCGCCGAACCATCGACCGCACCGCGGAAATAGTCGACGCCAAACCAGTGCTGGAACCCGAGACCACAGATGCCCGCCAACCAGACAATAATAGCAAAAATAACAAGCCGCCCGGGTTGCCGGTCGGTGGTTCTCGACACGGACTGCCGCGCGAAAGGTGGCGGCCGACGGCGGGGCGGCCGCTCGGCCGCGGGGTTGAGAGCCACCGCGCGGCCGTGGCCCGTGACGATGGCCGCGTTTCTCGGCGCTCCAGTTTTGGATAACCTGCTCTAGTGTTTTTTGTTTGCACACTTGGTAGTGCTCTAGCACGACCAATGATCGCTGAACCATATCCCATAGCTGGTCGAACACGTCCCACAATGTATTGCTATTCTACTAATCAGGGGCTGAACTTTGCATATACTGACAGTGGAGGGACAGTTCCCAATGAACAGAAGACACCCTCCCCTCCTCAACCAGGGTGGGCCCGGGGAGGCTCAACAACCTCTGACGGATTTTTGCAATACTTCCGAGAGTAAGCCAGACAGGGACTTGAAAGTTCCAATACCTTTCTTATATTCATTAACATTAAAAGCTAAAAGGAACTGATACAGATAAAAATAGTGACATAACAATGACGTCATAGCTGGTTGCGTCTTCTTAGAATTTCAACGTTTTGTCTGTTGATTGGGTTTTTGTTTTGTGGGCGTATATTGCCGTTTCTGGCGCGGGTCCAGTTCTCCACCGTTTCTGGTTCGGTGGCGTGTGAGGGCGCATGGAAGCTTTCAGTGCGATACAGGCTGGGGTGGGCACTGTAGTCTAATTTAGTTTCTCTTAGTGCAGGTATTCCCCTCGAAAACCCAAGGAAATTCCTCGGCTGAAGGTGCTTTGAATTAAAATGTGAGGTTCTTTCAACCGCAGATCACCGGTGGTGGACATTGATTTTACGACGCATCGATTTTTGTGTCGAATAGTGTCGCCAATCTCCCACGCCGATTGGCCGTGGGCGAAGAAGACAGGTGGTACTCAAATCCATAACCTTTCGGTTGGGAGACGGGCACGTTACCGTTATGTTTGACCTGATGTCACACACGACAGCTCTTTTAGTATCGTCTTGTAGGAACCTTTCAAATGGTACATACCACGTAAGGTTGCGCAGCTTGCGCGGTTTCGGAGATTGTCAGGGGGAAAACAAACGCCCCAAACCCCTCGCGTTCGGTTGGAAGGCCTAAACCCGCCAGGTGCCTATTTTCTCAGCAGTGCCCTCTTGGTGTTACGCCGCCTCTCCCTGTTATCGTATCTCAGACATGATCGCAGTGCAGCAGTTTCGGCAGCGGAATGCATCTCCGAAAGCACATTGATGTAAACTGCTCTTGTCGGCGCCCAAGAAGTCGGATGCGCTGCCTGTACGTGTGCCCCGCCTTTTCCTGTACCAATCGGTCTTGGCACCGCCCAGTGTGTCGGGTTGGCGCCGCCCATAACGCGTTAAGTCAAGCAATCGAAGGCTGCTTGTTAGATAGCCCACATGTCAATCTCCGACATACCAGCTCTCTCATGCCAAGCATATACCGGATACGCGTTGTGTTTCGCAGAAAAAAAACATCGCATTTCATGGCCAACAACGTTGTATTTCAGGTCCAACAACGTTACATTTCACTCGCTACGACATTACATTACACAAGAAGACAACTGCCTACCGACGACGGCTGGCACACCTATCGAGCCGATCACAAATTCACTCAGGGCGGCCTAGCACAGTCATACCAATTCAGTGACGAGCCACGTGGGCCACTTCCCAGCGGAAGCGGTGACGAGCCACGTGGGCCACTTCCCAGCGGCAGCGATGACGAGCCACGTGGGCCACCTCCAAGCGGCAGCGATGACGAGCCACGTGGGCCACCTCCAAGCGGCAGCGGTGACGAGCCACGCGGGCCACCGCCCAGCGTTAGCAATGACGTGGCCACCGCTGGCCGGTACACCCAGCGTTAGTGGTGACGTGTCAGCGGCTGGCCGGTACACCGAGCACCAGCGGTGACGAGCCGCCGCTGGCCGGTACACCCAGCATCAGCGGTGACGTGGCAACAGCTGGCCGATACGCTCAGACGACCGCGCACGCCCTGCTGGCTAGCACACCGCCGCGCCGACCCGAGTGAGCCAAACCACGTGACCAGTGGCAGGCCGTGTCGGGGCGGGTCACAGCGGCATCAGTAGGTTCTGCTAAGTGAGTGAGCCGACGCGTACCGGCCTCTCTGCAGCAGCACGTCGGACGCCTTCAGCAGAGACGCGTCTGGAGACACGAACGGCCCGTGCTCTAGATGTGCGGCGTTGGCGGTGATGCGGCCGTACGCCTCCTGCACCACCGAGGTGGCCAGCACCATCTGTCGCACACACAGCCGGCCGTTACGTTTATGCTGCTAGCTACACGTGCGTCCTGCTAGCTGCACGTGGGTCCTGCTAGCTGCACGTGTCCTGCTAGCTACACGTGGGTTCTGTTAGCTGCACGTGTCCTGCTAGCTGCACGTTTCCTGCTAGCTGCACGTTTCCTGCTAGCTGCACGTTTCCTGCTAGCTGCACGCGCGTCCTGCTAGCTGCAAGTGCCCTGCCAGCTGTACGGTGTCCAGGCGACAGCGCACAAACGCACAATGTCGGAGATGAGGGTAGGTGAGGAACTCGGTGAGGTGTGGTGTCAGAACAGGTACTTGGCTATGTTTCAGTCGATACCCGGATTACAAACACTCATACTTTCACTGTTCTGAAATGTGGGTTTGGGGTTTAGGGGCACATTGACTACACGGGGTCATTTAGCTCTGAAATGTGAGTCACATGGTCCACCTCGACTGGGCAGACTACTGGTCAGAAATGCTGTTGCTGGTGGCATGAGAGTGGATGTTAATGGTGGAATGGCGATGACAGACTGTCCCGGTTAGTGTGGGGTAACACGTCCTATGGGTGTCACTGATGGTAAGGAGCTATAGGCATGGGCACTGGGATCACAAGGTCGATACCATTCACAGTCATCATCACCAAACCATATCAAACCAGATGGGCACAAAATGACCTTGTTGTCGACGTGCCCAAAGACATCAAATCATCATCATCATCACCATATCAAACCAGTCATAACAAGTAATGTTTGACCAAGTAACTCGGTGATCAAAAGGCCGTCTCAGCGCACCATCCAGTAACCGGAGAGGTTATGTCTTTCTTTTCCACACAAAAAAGCAATAACATCCCGCCTAAAAGTCAAACCATCCTAAAAGGTGGCGACACTTGCCGCATTGCTTTTTTTAGGGAATACCTCGAGAAAATATAGAGATATTTTGATCATTATGCCAATCTAATTAAAGGTTGAAATTACCAGCGCCTTGGTATGATCAACATAGTTTTCAGAAACACTGCATTCGAAGGTACAGCTTCACAATAAATACACTGCAGCCACAATTCCTTGAAATATCCCAATATATATTAAAAAAAATATTATATATAAATACATCAAGACCGATATATATATATATATATATATAATACGCTCGACCACTCGGTCACTCGACCAAAATGATTTCCAGAAAACAATTAGGTATTATGTCTGCGAATGAGCTTTCCAATGGAAGCAAGGGAAGAATCTTCGGGTACGCATCATAATTATGCCAATCAATGCAAACTAAACGGCTTGCATAAATGAGCAATATTATTCAGCAATGTCGCGAAAAACGACAGCTATTAAAATAACTTTCGGGAACAGAGATTGCCTCCAAGCTATTCGGGAAAACGATTATTAACCCTCGCCAGTATTCGGCATTTTACCACCTTCGGTCAACCACGTTCGGTTGGTTGGTACGACCCCCCCTGGCGATTCGAAACCGTGCATGTTACGAAAACGAACCAAATACGAAAGTAATAGATTTGGCCGAGATCTCGCGGTTGGAATTCAGTATGACCTTCTAAGGTCAATGGTTGACCTTCCAGGTCAGATCAAAGGTCTAAAATTGATTTTTGGGGGTATTTTCCGAAGAAAATCGTCAGTTATATCGAAACTACTGTCTACATATGCACGACATGGCCGGAAACATGTTTATTGGGACCTTGCGAACATAACGACATGTGACACGATGTGATCGGACCAATATGTCATGCACCAAATGAGGTCAAAGCCGTGACCACAAATATCCAACTTTTTTAAGAGTGGTTCCAATTTCGAAGTTTAAAGTTCCTCAGGGTAAAAATAGACGCTGAATTCGAATTCAGCACGAAAAATTACCGTAGGTCAGCTAAAAAAAGGTCGAAAGGTCAAACGAGGTCAACCGAGGTCACCGATTTTTGGAACATTATTTTTCCAATGGGAACCCATCTGGGCATTGCAAAATTGCATTGCAAAACACATAATACCAGTCGATGTAGGCAACAATGTCATGTTTAGGTGCGATAATCACGTATTTGTTGAAAACTGCTCGGAGGTGCTCCCTTTTATGACCTCATAACTGTGACCTGACATGCCCTCCCAAAAAAATTCACCAAAAGTCGTCAAAAGGTTGCCCCAGAGGGTACTGAAAATCTCAGAGCGATCCGTTCATCGGTTTGGAAGGAATACACAAAAAAACCTTAGGGGGGGCACTCCCCCTATACGGGCGAGGGTTAAAAGAGTGCGTATTGGCTACTGGGTCGTGAAATTTCAACTACATCATTTCCCTCGGAGGCCTCAATCGTTCTGCATTGAGGAACGAGTTACTACAAAATGACTAATTGTTCGTTTTGTTCTTTGCGTCTCTGATGTGTTTCATGCATCTGTCCCTAACAATGCATGACATTTATCCGAGAAGAAATGGCTCGCATAGTTATGGACAGATGCATGGAATACATCAGAGACGCAGAGAAGAAAACGAAGAACACCCCATTTGCTGATCATTTGGCCCAAAATCACACTCGAAATTGCAGAATCCATTGCAATTAGAAACCAAAAGTCACCCCTAAACACAATGGTAGATTCATGGACTCTCATAAAACCAATTACCTATACAGCATTACACTGTACATATGTCACCTGCACTCACTCACTTATTCACTCCGTAATCACCCACTGAAACAATCGCTCAACGCATCATTCAGCCAGTAATTCATTCACTCACCCATTTACGCACTCATTAACTTACTAACTCGACAATCACTCATACACTTACTCACTCATACGTGTACTTACTCGTTAAGCCACTCACAAACTAGTTCATCCACACACACGCACAATCGGAGTGTAGAAGATGACGTATCACGGATATGCGTGTGTGTAGAGATAGGGGACGGTGAACATTATTACGTTGTTGGGGGTCTCAATCACACGCACTTATTACGTCTATTGTTATGTTGGTATTTAAATATGGTAGATACTTGAACTTAGGTGACGTTTAAAACACTTTTGTCAATCAATATTAGTAGAAGGCCTGATGCATAAAGCATGTGTTACAAATCTTGTGCGTAAAATGTCTCTGCATATGTGCATATTTCTGTGTGTATATTATGTCTCCGAAGAAGGGTCAATCCCGACATATATCAGACCATTTTGTGTTTGAATTTTAAATTCATATGAGGCTGTAATTGTGTATAATTTGGCATTCAACTATCTAGTGAAATACATATGCACCACGCTAATGTGCACTCCGGGCCGCTAAAATGTATCCACTTTCTTCCTATTCGGTCATTCTATCACATACAAGTGACGTGCGAGCGGGTACATATATATATATAATATATATATATATATATATATATATTATATATATATATATATACATATATATATATATATATATATATATATATATATATATATATATATATATATATATATATATATATATATAAGACAACGGTAAGCGCATCGCCACATTATTTTCAAATGTGAGCACTAGGTCATCTGTACCAAACGCTTTGCTTAGACGAAGCTCCCGCAGTAACAGCGAAATCCTGCCAGGAGGTACTACAAACTGGTGAAGGCATGCAGCGTTCAGAACCGCGAATAAGTAGCGAGTCACGAGTAACAAGTAATCAGTATCAGGGGTTGCGAAATGTAGGAGAAACAAGCAAAAACACGTTGCGCACTACACGTCACCCTTGTGCACCGGACCGTCGAACTCAACCACAGGTGATACGTTTTGTGATGTATCTTTGACTTGACAAACGACCAGTACCGTTTGAGATTGTCTTTGCATCCATGCTTCAATCTAGTAAGTATCCTAGTAAGTGTTCACGATACTTGGCATCGCATTAACGCCTAAATTATATCCTGGCTGTGCATGCTACGCTACGCTTTCAGGAGTGGGGCAAGCTTTTTGTGTCCGTGGACGACCTCTTTCCCCCGTAGAGGAGCTCCCGCCCATCGGTAAAACCACGATGACTACTTCTCTATCAGCTTGGTGATCGACATATAGTCAGTAACTGCCGCGAACACAGTCATAAAACAAATGCACAGCATCATTTACATCAAGTCCTCTCAAAACAGCCCAAGGTATGAGATGCAGATCGGTGCACAAACCGGCAAAAATCAGCACGTTTGTATTGTATCAACGCACATTCAGCGTCCACGTCACCACCACGCCCCGAAGGCCTGTAACATAGCGCGAGCAGCACCGGTGCTGCCAGACCAAGCTGCATCACCATCGCTTCACAGTCTTTTCAAAATGGGGTCCAACTCCGGAGCTGGACTGATCACGTCGATCACGTCGATCACCCACATCCGTTGGTGTCTGTGTCCCCCCCCCTCCCTCAACCAGATATGGTTTAGAAGGTTCTACTCCAGCTCCGAGTCAACCATGGGAGCAACCAGCTTCGTCTCGGTGAGGGCAATGACATATGCAGCGAGCTCACCAGTATGACAGCCCAGCGTAGAGCTTGTTTTTAACGCTACATACATTCTGGTGGAATGCTGAGATAGTAGCAGTTCTGCGACCCGGTCCAGTGTTGAATTGAAAGTCGCCAGAAAGAAGAACGGCGACATTCATGAATCGTCTTCGGTTTACACATTCCTGGTCGCCGCACACGACAATATGGTGTATTCCATGTGCACAAGGCTCGTGTATTTACAGAACAAAATTATTTGCTGAGACGCTTGCCCGGAATTGTGAACAGATTTCTTGGCTATTGTCCACATGTTGATTTCCTTAAGTCCCAGGCATGTATTTGCCATGATGTCTGAGCATTTGCGATGAGTGAAGGGACGTTTCTGTCTCGAAGTTTGGCATCGCTAACATGTTTGACTTATACATGCTTGACTATGCATGTGTGCGTTCGCATTCTTTATGTAGCATGTGTTTGTGTGTGCCAGTGAGGACATCTGTAACTGGGCATTGCCCTGTGAATGTTTCTTCAAATAAACACAAACATACATATAAACATAAACACAAGACGTTGAAGTAAAAGTAGTGTTTGCCGAAGTGTCTAGTCCTGCCGTTGCCAGTGGGGACCACGGAGCGAGAGTGCTGCTACCCTGTGTGTGACCAATGCCCGCGGTCTGGCCTTCTTGGCGGAGCAGCGTTTTCCGCCGAGGTAGTTACGTTATTTGGGTTTTAAAAGGGCGCTTCGACCAGACTTGATCACGCGCGCCCAGTTTTCCGCCGACGGAATGACACGGACGCCGGGTGGTCCGCGTCCAGCCGCGACGCAGCCGCCTCCCCCTTCCCACCCCCACTCGTACCTAATCATACCACCCGACTGTTTACAGCGACAGCCTGGTTATACGGGCGTCCGCCGGTCGTAAACAGCTGATTTGCAAACCGGCGTGGTGGGATGACGAAGCGCTTGATTCACGAGTCCGTAAAAAGTACAGCAGCCGGCGTCGGCCGACCGCCGGTGGCCCCACCCCTGAGCTATATCCGGGAGGTGAGTTCCGACTGGTCACCCACCGCAACAGTCACACCTTGGCTACGTACGGCCGCAAATCGAACAACGTTGACAGATTGGATACACTCACAAGCCTTCGTTCTCACCGTCATGTGAAGAGAACATCTTGTAAAAGAACGAATATGTTGCTCTGTTTTCCGAGCTTCCATGTCGGGTAGACAATTATCGGAAACAGTTACCAAAATGGTGTGTGCGTTTGTGTTGTGTGTGTGTGTGTGTAACAGGGTGGTCAAATGGACTGACCGCCCCCGGGCGGGACCGATGTCGGGATCACCAGTCCGGATCCATGCGTCTCCGGGAATATTATCAGAGGACACACCGCCAGGCGTCCAGCAAGCGTAGCCTTTGTGACAATATGCATGATAAGCAATTCTGAACTATCGGCTGGATGGGGTGCAACATTTACTTTTGGCATGTTCTTTAACATACATCGAGCAGATTCAACTTCGACTACCCAGACGCCAATGAGATGAAAATGTGACCTCACACGAAAAAAAACGCAAAACTGGGTAGCCAGACGTGCGACATACACAGTTCTTAGAAGACCGACCGAACTTTAAGATACGAATTCGACTGGGACGAATGACTTGAAATCGGACGACCAACACAACAATTACTCTATAAACGACAAATATACATATCTTGACTTAAGAAAATCATGTAAACAGAATAAAATCCCAGACCCAGACAAGATATGCTCAGGGTACAATTCACTGACACCGAAAGCTAACTCAGAAACGCAAATTCATCAGGATTCGTCAGGACGTCAATGTGTTAGCAGTGTATGTGCTGATGTCGGGATGTCAGTGTGTTAGTAGTGTGTTGTGTCAGTGTCAGGATGTCAATGTGTTAGCGGTGTGTTGTGCCGGTGTCAGTACGTCAATGTGTTAGCGGTGTGTTGTGCCGGTGTCAGGACGTCAGCGTGTTAGCAGTATGTTGTGCCGGTGTCAGGACGTCAGTTGTTAGTGGTGTGTTATGCCGGTGTCAGTACGTCAGTGTGTTAGCAGTGTGTTGTGTCAGTGTCAGGACGTCAGTTGTTAGCGGTGTGTTGTGCCGGTGTTGGTTAGTTGGTTATTTGGGCTTAAGGGCGCATCGACTGCGTTGGTCATACAGGTTGTGCCGGTGTCAGTACGTCAGTGTGTTAGCAGTGTTGTGCCGGTGTCAGTACGTCAGTATGTTAGCGGTGTGTTGTGTCAGTGTCAGGACGTCAGTTGTTAGCGGTGTGTTGTGCTGGTGTCAGGACGTCAGTTGTTAGCGGTGTGTTGTGCCGGTGTCAGGACGTCAGTGTGTTAGCAGTGTGTTGTGCCGGTGTCAGTATGTTAGCGGTGTGATGTGCCGGTGTCAGGACGTCAGTATGTTGTGTCAGTATCAGGGCGTCAGTTGTGCCGGTGTCATGACGTCAGTATGTTGTGTCAGTATCAGGACATCAGTTGTTAGTAGTGTGTTGTGCCGGTGTCAGGACGTCAGTTGTTAGCGGTGTGCTGTACCGGTGTCAGGACGTCAGTTGTTAGCAGTGTGTTGTGCCGGTGTCGGACGTCGTTGTTAGCAGTGTGTTGTGCCGGTGTCAGGACGTCAGTTGTTAGCGGTGTGTTGTGCCGGTGTCAGGACGCCAGTTGTTAGCGGTGTGTTGTGCCGGTGTCAGGACGTCAGTATGTTAGCAGTGTGTTGTGCCGGTGTCAGGACGTCAGTTGTTAGCGGTGTGTTGTGCCGGTGTCAGGACGCCAGTTGTTAGCGGTGTGTTGTGCCGGTGTCAGGACGTCAGTATGTTAGCAGTGTGTTGTGCCGGTGTCAGGACGTCAATGTGTTAGCGGTGTGTTGTGCCGGTGTCAGGACGTCAGTGTGTTAGCAGTGTTGTGCCGGTGTCAGGACGTCAGTGTGTTAGCAGTGTTGTGCCGGTGTCAGGACGTCAGTTGTTAGCGGTGTGTTGTGCCGGTGTCAGGACGTCAGTATGTTAGCAGTGTGTTGTGCCGGTGTCAGGACGTCAGCTGTTAGCGGTGCGTTGTGCGGTGTCAGGACGCCAGTTGTTAGCGGTGTGTTGTGCCGGTGTCAGGATGTCAGTATGTTAGCGGTGTGTTGTGCCGGTGTCAGGACGTAGCTGTTGCGGTGTTGTGCCGGTGTCAGGACGCCGTTGTTAGCGGTGTGTTGTGCCGGTGTCAGGACGTCGTTGTTGCGTGTGTTGTGCCGGTGTCAGGACGCCAGTTGTTAGCGGTGTGTTGTGCCGGTGTCAGGACGCCAGTTGTTAGCGGTGTGTTGTGCCGGTGTCAGGACGTCAGCTGTTAGCGGTGCGTTGTGCCGGTGTCAGGATGTCAGTGTTAGCAGTGTGTTGTGTCAGTGTCAGGACGTCAGCGTGTTAGCAGTGCGTTGTGCCAGTGTCAGGATGTCAGTGTGTTAGCGGTATGTTGTGTCAGTGTCAGGATGTCGGTGTGTTAGCGGTATGTTGTGTCAGTGCGGTGTTTGTTGTGTCAGTGTCAGGATGTCAGTGTGTTAGCGGTATGCTGTGTCAGTGTCAGGATGTCAGTGTGTTAGCAGTGCGTTGTGTCAGTGTCAGGATGTCAGTGTGTTAGCGGTATGTTGTGTCAGTGTCAGGATGTCAGTGTGTTAGCAGTGCGTTGTGCCAGTGTCAGGATGTCAGTGTGTTAGCGGTATGTTGTGTCAGTGTCAGGATGTCAGTGTGTTAGCAGTGCGTTGTGTCAGTGTCAAGACGTCATTGTGTCAGCGAGCTGTTCAGCGAGGGCTGATGGTTGACGACTCTGGACAAGACAAGAATGGACGTGATTCAATAATAATACTTCTCATTCCATACGACATGCAGTGGTATTTTATAGCAATTCGGCCTTTTCCACATTATTGGCAATTACACGCTACATCGCTGAGGTACAGACACAGGACAAGCGAGGAGGCGTGCATACAAGAATGCCCCTCAGTCCAACGGGAGACGCCAATCCTGGTTGGCTGTTGGACTGATGTCCATCCCTCGGCCGGTGGATCCGATCGTCTTCTTACATTTCACCCGTCCGCATCCTCGGCTGCATTGGTCTGTCTCCATGTCCCTGAAACCTGATCCGCTCTGTGGCCTGGACCACACTGATCTGTCATGCCTCTGACTCGCCCCTGCGTCGCCTGGACCACACTGATCTGTCATGCCTACGACTCACCTCTGTGTCGCCTGGACCACACTGATCTGTCATGCCTCTGACTCGCCCCTGTGTCGCCTGGACCACACTGATCTGTCATGCCTACGACTCACCTCTGTGTCGCCTGGACCACACTGATATGTCATGCCTCTGACCCGCCCCTGTGTCTTGGACCACACTGATCTGTCATGCCTACGACTCACCTCTGTGTCGCCTGGACCACACTGATCTGTCATGCCTCTGACTCGCCCCTGTGTCGCCTGGACCACACTGATCTGTCATGCCTCTGACTCGCCCCTGTGTCGCCTGGACTACACTGATCTGTCATGCCTCCGACTCGCCCCTGTGTCGCCTGGACCACACTGATCTGTCATGCCTCTGACTCGCCCCTGTGTCGCCTGGACCACACTGATCTGTCATTCCTCCGACTCACCGCTGTGTCATTGACCTCACTCATCTGTCCCTACATTCCCGGCTTTTGAACCGCGTGTTCTCGACTCCACTGATGCCAGCATCTATATCGGTGGAGACGGCGCAGGACACAACTGCTGGCCAGTTCACGTGGCCCTGACCCACGCCAATAGGCCTCCATGTTCCTAACGCCTAATCCCAACGACCGTTTCCATATTATCGACTGCCTGACCTCTGTCTTGGTGACCCCTGAGTCCTCTGACCTGTCCCAGTGACCTCTTTACTGGCTGACTCCTGTCTCAGTGACCTCTGTATCGATTGACCTTGTGTCTCTGTGACCTCTGCACTGACTGACGTTTTGTATCAGTGGCCTCTGTACTGACCGACCGCTGCCTCGGTGACCCTCGTACTGGTTGCACGCTTCCTCGGTGACCCTGAGCCGGCCTACCTCTGTCTCGGCGTCCCGCAGTCCGATGCAGTAGCTGCGCGAGGCTCGCGCCAGGACGGCGCACATGCAGTAGATGTCGGCCACGCTCTCGGCCAGCCAGGTGAGCGGCGGCTGCTGGTTCATGAGGTCGGCGCCGTGCCGCTCCAGCGCCGTAACACAGCAGTCGGCGAACAGGTGCACACACTCCTCCAGCTTGTCAGCGTGCGCCTGGCCGGGTCAACGGCGGTCAACTGGGTCAGCCGGCGTGACACACGACATTGCGGTGCAAAATATCCACATGGGACTGACCTTCGGCAATAACGATCACAATATTACACGCTTTTCCATACATGTTGGAGGTGTAGGAATCAATAAAACATTTATTGAAATTTTTGCTGGAGGGAATTGCAATGAGCTAAGAATCCTAGATGAAATTCACTGGAAAGTTATTGATGGGTTTAGACGCTTATGAAATATGGAGAATGCTAAAAGACAAACTGTTTAAACGTCAGGATAGGTTCATTTCCAATAGGCAAATAAGAGTAAACAAGGTTAAGCACCCTTCTTGGCTGACCAAGGAACATTTACTGGAGTCAAAGAAGCACGCATTTAAGAAACTAAAAGATCTTAACTCTGAGGAAAACCTAGAAGCATATACAACAGCTGGAAATAAAGTTAGGTGTGCTAGGGCATCTCAAAGACTGGCTGAAATTAAATTAGCTCGAGAATGTTCAGCAGAAACAGAAAAAAATGTACATCAGATAGGAACAGAGCAATCAGAATGCTGGGAATTATAAATAGGAGTGTGGGGTAATAAAAACAAGGAAGTCATGTAAAACAAACTGTACTTAGCCTATGTGCGACCCCACTTGGAATATTCTGTGCAGGCATGGATCCCTTGCTTATAAAGATATAAATGTGCTAGAAAGCATGTAGCGTAAAGCCACTAGACTCATCAGTGGACTGGGTAAATTAGAATATGGAGAAAGGTTTATGGCATTAAATATGTATTGACTCTAGAATAGGAGATTATGAAGTGATATGATTGAAATGTATAAAATCATTGAGGGTTAGACCAGGTCAATCTGAATGATGCTCTTCTGTTAAGAGTATCACATAGGGGCCATCAATTCAGGTTAGACAAGTCAAAGTATAGGCCAGTTAAGCGACAACAGGTTTTCAGTCAAAGGGTTGTCGATCAATGGAATAGGCTGCATTTTGATTTTGTGGGTATCCTTCATTGAGTGTATTTAAAAATAGGGTGGACTTTTTGTAGGTAGAAAAGTCTTCTTTTTTCTAATTAGTGGGGTGCTATTTATGCTAGCATGTGTACAATGTGGAGGCCCCTTTAAGCAGGCATGGATGGAATTTAAAATTATTGACGGAGCACTCGATCCACGCGTGTGTTACGCGGGATCGAGTACATTGGTCTAGAAAGGCATTGGCAGGTGTGTAGGATGTTGGTGGATAATTTCGTTCGAATTTAGGATGTGGTAATGGTCGGGGTGCTGAACATCTTTTTGTCCAGGCTTATAGTGTCTTCCCCTTACAGGTAAAACCCAGATGGGCCTTGTGGCTCTTATGAAGTCTGAGCACTTCATGAGCTATGTGCTGAAACTGAATTTTGCATTACTTGAAGAATCTGGCCACGCGCACGGAAAAGGGCAGCAAAGATTGTGCTCGGTAGAGCAGACATGGGGAAGGTACACATTGGCAGGGTGGGTATTTCGGATCATGTGACATCACTTGCAAAACACCAGAGGACGCTCACGATCTGCCTCAGGTACAGGACTGTCGGATGTTCTCCAAAGGCATCAAGCGATGCGGGGTGTAGCGTTGTGGATTTGATCAAAAGCATACTTAGCAGTTTATGGTCCAGCTAGGAATCCAGGCACAGTAATATACATGTGACTGGAGTTATATAATCAGAGGCTGGTGTGTGTATCAACTGCGAAAGCTATGCAGCAATCTATGCTGGGACAGGACAGCTATGCACATCACACACGCATTGGTCTTTTTCTTTTCCTTGGGAACCACAACCCACCGTCACATTATCTGCAACGGTTCTATCCACCTATCTTTCAACGTGCATCATGGTGTTCTTCACTGACATTATGACGGCCCACCTACATCCTCCAACAACGGGCTCACGGTGTGGACAAGGGCACGACGGGCGTACTGGCCACTACCAGTCGGCCGTGGAGCCTGGCGCGCGCTGCTGACGGCCGACCGACGTCCACTGACCTGCATCGACGGATGCAGACAGGCGTACAGGGCGAGCGGCTGGTGGGCGGTGCTCCGGCCGCGCCACCGGACGGTTCTCACCATCCGCTTCAGCATGTCCACCGGGTACAGCATGGGGTTGCGCATCTTGGTGACCTGGTCGGCGTAGACGGGCAAGGCGTGCTGTAGGCCTGGGGGCGGCCGCCGGACGCGTCAGCGGGGGCGGACATGGCGCCGGCCGCCACACCGCTCACACGTCACCCAGCCTGACCACGCTCCAGGCGATGATGGCGCGGCCGACAGCTGCCACCGCCGCTTAGTCGGCAGAACGCTGGCCTTCCTCGGCCTCACCTGTGCTGACAAGGTGGGGTCTGGGTCGCCAAAGGTGCCTCGCACTGACCTCAACTGAGGGAGTCAGCTGGCTGCTACTCAGTCGCAGACATGGCAGCCAGTTAGCCATGCCGGAGCACGAGTAGAACTCTCGGTTAAAATTCTGCCGATGAGTTGAAATTTATCTATCCATGGTGGATTCAGGATTTAATAGCATGAACTGGGAAAACTACCACCAAGAGTATTTTGATAAAATTCGCCAAACATATCTTGAAGTCGTCTTAATGAAGAGGGATACTTGTTTACAGTCAGATATAGGCGGTACGGTCTTCCAGCATCGCTGATGCAATGCAGCGGCTCTCAACACCAGCCGACCAGCAAGCAGCTGTTGCAACCCATACGTCACTCGTACCCAGAATGATGCAGTCTGCACACCGCTACCGGGTCAATTCGGCACCAACTGACGCCAGCACATGCTTGCAACAGACCAGGACATGCTTCGAACGCCATCCAAACCACAAGGCAGCGTAGTATCTCACAGTATTGCTGGATAAGGTGGATAATGCCGTATCTGCGATATATTCTGGATCACAAACAGTAACCTAGTATTGTCTGGTAGAGTGGGGAGGGGAGGGGCAGCACGTCGTATCCGAGGTGCTTTCTGGGGGCCAGTAATTCAGTGCTGTTGTTCGGGTAGGTGGCAGATAGTATATCTCCAATGTTTTCTGGGGCCCAGACGACGCATCACCTCCCAGTATAATTGTTGAAGGTTGGGGAGGAGCATGCTATATCTATGAAATTTCCTGGACTCAGACAGCATCGTATTTCGGCGTTTTCTGCGGTCAAAATGACGCAGTTCCTCCAAGCACTGTTGTCATGACTTGTACCGCTGGTGACAAAAGGACTAGATTCCTGAAACTTCGGGGTACTTTTTCATCATCACGAGCATGAGTTTCTTCATGTTTTTATTTGCTTGAATTGTAATGCTCATCGAGGTGCAAAACGAAAGCCGCACGTTGCTGAGCATTGCAATTCAAGCAAATAAAAAACATGAGTAACATCATACACAGCATGACAAAAGCGTAAGTACAATAAAAACAAGGGGCTACAGTAGCTCAGTTGGTAGAGCGTCGGACTCTTGATCGCAAGATTGTGGGTTCGAATCTCACAGCCGATGGTGTTTACCGAGTCCACCCGCGACCAATCGGCGTGAGAGGTTGGCGACGCTATATGACCTAGCGGTTGAATGCGTCGTAAAAGAACCCAAGGTTCTTCTTCTTCTTCAATAAAAACAACATCTTTCGGTTGTCCGGCACGAATTGCACAGAATAATCGTAACGTCGCTATTTAATGTATCCATCCGTTGTGGTATACGTCCACCCCACACACAGCGAGCCACAAAGCTCACAGGCCGCAATCAACGCAGGCCTACCCAGCAAGTGTCACGCCAACAAAGTCGTTTGTCGCGTAACGTGCATACTTCGCCCGCACGACATAAGCACTGACCGCACCACGAGTTATAGGGAAACGACACAGACTGCCGGACAATGTTCCATCTAACACCGCAGAGGCGCGATTGAAAGAAAGCACAGTACTTCTCTGAGCGACCACATCAAAAACATCGATATCGACATAATCACCTCACAATCTTTTAGAAAAGCGTCCTCTCAACATGTAAAAATCTAACCGAAGCCAACATTATCGACATCACCCAACATATGAGTCACAAATCCGGCTTCACCACAAAAACCCCATCCTGGCGTGTCCGACAGCAGACACAAACTCAACCACGAACACGAATACCTACTCATCGGTATCACTGGCACCTCACGTCCTCCTCCATTAAGCGAGGACACAAGGTACAGACGGGCCTAACCGTATCCACGAGTACCTAGAGCATACAATTAACACTGCCTCAGCCCATCAATGAAAGCAGTGTTTCACTTTCGTCACAACGCTGGTCAATATGTTGACATAACTATGTTTTTGATAAATTTACCATTGGATTTACAATTTTAATTTTAAACTTGCAGAGGTACCGATATCGAAATTCCACATTCGTTGCCTTCCCCTTCCTCCCCATGCGGCGACAAGCTTGCGCTTAGTCGGATGGACATGCAGGGGACAACCTCACAATACTTGTATTCGAATGACCAGAATAAGTTCCGACCTGCATGGATGCTACATTTTACTAATTGTGGTTATGGCGCCTTGGTTAAAGGATGATGTGGTGGCAGTCGCAGGCATCTTTGCCCGCCATTACTTTCAGCTATCTATCATAAGATATTTAACACAACTAACACTTGCTTCGTTTCCCCCTTGTGCTTGATTGTATGTCGTTTCTATCTGTTAGCTGGGAGTGCTGAGACCTGCTGATTTATTATGGTGTTTGCGAATGCTACTTCGTGTCGTTGGAGTGTGGCACTCCTGATCATCTGGACATGAGTGACTGACTACAAGAAAATAAAAAGAAGAAATAAAAATATATTCCTGGGTTAGGTTGTTATTCATTACTTTGCATATTGAAATGCTGTATAATCATATCATTGGCAGCATTATTTCTTACTTGAAAATTGCTGTCAATGATTCACCCAAGATGGCGAATTATATACGTGCATAGGTATATATATATATATGTATATATATATATATATATATATATATATATATATATATATATATATATATATATATATATATATATATATATATATATATATATATATATATATATATATATATATATATATATATATATATATATATATATATATATATATATATATATATATATATATATATATATATATATATATATATATATATATATATATATATATATATATGTATATATATATATATATATATATATATATATATATATATATATATATATATATATATATATATATATATATATATATATATATATATATATATATATATATATATATATATATACAAATTGAAAGCATAGAGTAGGTAAATATGACAACATAAGACCCACACACAGAGGCTACTCCCAGTTTGTGTTGTGTCGACAGGCGAGAGGTAATTTGCTATGCAAGTGCATTAATGCTGCAGGTTCATTTGTACATTCACATATCACGCTCCGAAAGCAAAACGTTTGGTACTACATTTGTTGGCACACAACTCTATTAAATTTACAAGTAAGTGCCAAGGACACCAATGCGCCATAAATCGTTGTCAGAGTTCCAGAAAATAGCTCCATTAAGCAACAAAAAACTGATGCTTCCTTTACATTTTTCTTAATAAACCTTGCTTAGTTCCAAGGTTTTAGTTTCAAGGTTCCTGAAATTCTTGATTGGCTTTGGTTGAGTGGGCGGGGACATGCATAGTCAAAATTTCCCTCGGATACGCCAGTATCACCAGTGTTATATAGGAAATATGGACTATGCCATACTTCTCAGTGTCATATGTTGAACTTACGCACCTCTCACTGCTATCTGGAGGACTACAACGTACCTCCCAGTGTCATCTCGGAGGACTACGACAGGGACTATCCCAGTTGGCGGGACCATGACATACCTTCCATTGTTATCTGGGAGGATAACACTCGCGCATGACGTAGGCACCTTCCAGTATTACCTGAAGGGACCAAGACGTACCTGCCAGAGCGATGAACAGCTTGAGCACCTCGTTGGAGCCGGTGAACCGCAGAGCGGCCCGGGTCTCTACCAGGTACCGGTGGGCTGTGTCGCCCACCTCCTCCCGTCTGCCAACACGATGCCCACCCGGATCAGCTCAGACTCAGCGACAGCACCACTACTCCGGCCTACCGATACGTCCACTCAAGGCAGCTCAGACTCAGCGACAGCACCACTACTCCGGCCTGTCGATACGTCCACCCAGGGCAGCTCAGACTTACCCACAGCGTCCACCCAGACCAGCTCAGACCCACCCACCGCGTCCACCCAGACCAGCTCAGACCCACCCACCGCGTCCACCCAGACCAGCTCAGACCAACCCACAGCGTCCACCCAGACCAGCTCAGACCCACCCACAGCGTCCACCCAGACTAGCTCAGATCCACCCAGACCAGCTCAAACCCACCCACAGCGTCCACCCAGACCAGCCGAGACCCACTCACAGCGCCCGCCCAGACCAGCTCAGACTCACTGACAGCACCACTGCTTCCATCTGTCAACGCAGCGCTACTGAGACTAGTCCAGTATAGATGGCAGGACCAGCTCAGACCCACCCACAGCGTCCACCCAGACCAGCTCAGACCAACCCACAGCGTCCACCCAGACCAGCTCAAACCCACAGCCGAGACCCACTCACAGCGCCCGCCCAGACCAGCTCAGACTCACTGACAGCACCACTGCTTCCATCTGTCAACGCAGCGCTACTGAGACTAGTCCAGTATAGATGGCAGGACCAGCTCAGCTTAGTGTCGATGGCAACACCACTGATCAGCCTCCCATGCGGTCCGTCGACAACAGACGCATGCATACATCACAAACAAAGCCCGTGGAAGATTCATACTTCGAATGGTCAGTGGGACACAACAAATAATCAAAGTGCACGGTAGCTTCCTACAATTTCGCACGAAGAGTTAACATTAAAAATCGCACTTGCTCTAGTCTCAGATCGGTAATCACATACCAACTGCGTTGTTCATTGCGACAGTCTTTACTCAGTTACAGCTGCACACTTTCAACGTTTCATGGAATTATGGGGGCATCAGTGACCATAGGGGAGGGCGGGGACGTTTCGTTACATATCCCACACATTACAGTAATTGCTGGCTCGCAAAGTTTTTTTTAAAATAGCACCGGAATACCCATATGTTTATCCAACGTCGTGAATTGCATTCTGACATCAAAATGTTCTGCATTACAATATCAAAACATACATGCAAGCTAGACACGGTGAGCGGGCCATTGACTTCCTTCGGGCGCACCGATCGCGCGGTCATATGGTGGCCATGCGCAGCAGTCTTGTGAACGCCAGGCTACTGGGGTGGCGTGGCCGCGCCGCACCATCGCCAGGCTACTGGGGTGGCGTGGCCGCGCCTCTTCGTGGCGCCGCACCATCGCCAGGCTACTGGGGTGGCGTGGCCGCGCCTCTTCGTGACGCCGCACCATCGCCAGGCTACTGGGGTGGCGTGGCCGCGCCTCTTCGTGACGCCGCACCATCGCCAGGCTACTGGGGTGGCGTGGCCGCGCCTCTTCGTGACGCCGCACCATCGCCAGGCTACTGGGGTGGCGTGGCCGCGCCTCTTCGTGGCGCCGCACCATCGCCAGGCTACTGGGGTGGCGTGGCCGCGCCTCTTCGTGACGCCGCACCATCGCCAGGCTACTGGGGTGGCGTGGCCGCGCCTCTTCGTGGGGCCGCACCATCGCCAGGCTACTGGGGTGGCGTGGCCGCGCCTCTTCGTGACGCCGCACCATCGCCAGGCTACTGGGGTGGCGTGGCCGCGCCTCTTCGTGGCGCCGCACCATCGCCGCGCTCGTCTACACTCGGATATCGGCGCCACCACACAGGTAGACAGCGACAAGCTTTCACAGCGCACCGTTGAGCGTCGACAGTCGACGAGGACACACCGTTGTGTGTGTGTGTGTGTGTGTGTGTGTGTGTGTGTGTGTGTGTGTGTGCGTGCGTGCGTGCGTGCGTGCGTGCGTGCGTGCGTGCGTGCGTGCGTGCGTGCGTGCGTGCGTGCGTGCGTGCGTGCGTGCGTGCGTGCGTGTGTGTGTGTGTGTGTGTGTGTGTGTGTGTGTGCTGACCTGTAGAAGCCCTTGTCGCCGAGCAGACGCAGACAACGGTCGACGATGCTCTGGGCGAGCTCCGAGGCGGTCACCTTACACACGGCCGCCTCCAGCATGCAGTCGGGCTGGTCCGTCAGGTCTGCCGACCGACCAACAGCACAGCTGCGTCACTCGCACAGCACGCCACCCTTTACACGATTAGACTCGCTACACACCAGCAGCGCACGTCATGATGTGGCAGGAGAGACGACGGAGTCGCAAGTTCGAATCCACGCGTCGGAGACTCTTCTCGGTTAACCCTATTCAGGTAGAGGGCCAGATTTCGTCAACTGTTTTTCTCCGCCTGCAGTTCCCTAACCCTCTGTGATAGGAGCATGACACTCGGTGACTATTCCCAACTTTGCCTTTCACGCATGATCCCAAAAATGATAATACCGTGAAATCATAGGCGGCTCCAGGAGCAAATGTCGGGAAGAACCTCTGACGAATTTTGGCGAAAACCTAGGAACAGTGCATGTATCTGAATATTTGCATTGATTTGGTATTCAGGTGATTATAATTTGTAATTCAACTGCTCGTACTACTTTCCTTACCTTCCGAAATGCCTATTTTGAACCCAATCATGTCAGAGGCAGGTCCAGGGGAAGAAGATAATTTGCAACAGGTGACCGGTGTTCTAGAAATGTTATCATTTACTTTGCCGTCAGAAAGTTTGAATGGCGGATTCAGGATTTAGGGGATCACGAGAAGTATTCAGGACATACATACATATGTTGAAAACGTATTTGCAGCAAAAGATGCCCCTTTGAGACGAAAAGGCACCCTGCAGTATGCTCGAATGCACCCCCCCCACTCACCCAATATTTCAGGCAAATGAAAAATTCGAACTTAGTTGCTCAGATAGAAATACGGTCCCACATGAAAATTCCTCAATCCGCCCGTGACCAGGGTTCTTCCATGTATAATTTCCTGGGGTTGCCTATAATCAAAGACCTCTCAGTAAGCATTGATATAATGCAAGAATCATAAAACAATAGGTATTTGTGGCAATGGCTGTGAAGAAGTGCTAGCAATGAACAACAGATATCCCCCATTTTAGCTTCCTGGCTGGGTCTTTGCCTATTCTCTATTTATGTGTGTGGACATCAAATGGAGATTTGGACCATTAAGGGTGAATTGCAGCCAACCATGCACAATTGTAGCGATGTAAAACACGAACACTAACCCAAATAATTTGCATTGCTATCACCCATGTTTTGCCTCCTGACTTCGCCATTCCATTAAAAAAAAACATTTTGACATCCTAAAAATGTAGATTAAGCCACTATAATTCGCTTGAGCTATTCCGTTTTCAAATCGGACTAACATATACCGAGATCTTAGGGGGGGGGGGGGCCACCCCTGTATATATTCAGGTCTAGCAGAGCCCTTCGTGCCATAATAGGCTTAAAACACATACGACCAGTGTATGCAACACACAATATTTCAGTGCGACGCCCCCCATTAAACTAGCATTGGTCGGTTGGTTGGTTATTGGTTTTACGACACATCGACCGTTGAGTCATATAGCATCGCCAATCTCTCACGCCGATTGGTCGCGGGCGAAGAGTAGCGACAGGTGAAATTCGAACCCACAATCTTTACCTAGCATTGGTCACACAATCTTCGGCTTCGGGGTACTCAGTTCACGTAGTATGACGACATAACCACGTGACCGGCGACTGAACCCACACGACTACCTGTGCTGGCACGAGATGAGCAGATAAAAAAACTATTTCTTTGAACAGTAATTATGGGTAGGTACATCGGAGGAAATATCACAATGAAGGTTGGCAAAGTCGAAATAAAAATCTTGTGAATTCCCAGGAAGAAAATTGGACTTTGAAGCACTGCAACAGAAATGTTGTCATGATTTTAAAGTCAGTCGGGCTTGCCGGGTCGGACCAGGTTGGGTCGAGCCAGGTCACATCAGGTCGGGCAGGGCCGCTCAGATGAACTTTTGACGAATGTACACGGGAGTAGATTCGTCGGGCTGCGCCCTCACCTGTAATACTAATGCACCAGGTACTCATCTATAGATAGCCGAAAATGAAACATCCTAGCCATTTTCGCTCGTGAGATTTTTAAAAATTAAATTGGGCAAATTTGGTCTTCGCACCACAACCACGGTAATCGTGAACGGACAAAATACCACAATGCAAAAACAAACCGCATGGTTCACTATGGAGCACAAAATAGCAGGTAATATGCAAAATAATGAATGGGAGACAGAACTGGTGAATACATATATACATAGCGCATATAAAAGCAAAGTAGAGAAATGCCAATTAGGAACTATCGCACTTGCAAATATAAAAACGGAAAAGCACAGATGAGGGGAAAATTTGCGATGAAATTTTCCAAATAACTTTGGAAGTATACGTCACTGCAAACGCATTGGACATGATACAACAAATTAACTTTGAAAGTCCAAACAATCCGTGATTTTCCGGGTACGTTTCGGGTAACTCAGGACTCGGACCATCGCCAAAATGTTTAGAATGAATATATACATACACGTCTCAGGAATTACAGGCATTGATCCTGCAAACGCCGCTGGTTAGACTTCACTAGACATTCATTCAGGAGTTATGATGGCAGTAGCTGATCCAGCAGCATCCGAAACAAGTGACATCTGGTGGCAAGTTGTCGCGTTGGTGACTACCCGCAATTCCCACGGTTAGGTAATTACCGACAATTCCCGCCGTCAGATAGGTCAGACTCTCCATGATGTACATGTCACGGTTAATGCTTGCCACGGCCACCTTGGTCATGCCGAAGTCTGTCAGGTGCCGGCCAAACATTGGGCGGTGCAGGCAGTGCTTGATCGTCATGGCAACCAGCGAACGCAGGGAGCCTGCAAACAATCAACATATTTCAATCAATTTTGTCCACATCGGTATTACATGCACATGGTCTGAGCAGAGTAGCACCTTTTTATCCTGCTTCACCTTGTGAAATATACAACTTGAGAGGGAGAGAGAGGGAGATAGGGAGAGAGGGAGAGAGGGAGAGAGGGAGATAGGGAGATAGGGAGAGACGGAGAGAGGGAGAGAGGGAGAAAGGGAGAAAGGGAGAGAGGGAGAGAGGGAGAGAGGGAGAGAGGGAGAGAGGGAGAGAGGGAGAGAGGGAGAGAGGGAGAGAGGGAGAGAGGGAGAGAGGGAGAACGAAATATTGAGACATTTTCAGCAGTGCTCCTTTTGGTACGAATTTCCTCGCAATAAGGAATATTCCATATTGTAGCACGCGCACCGGAGGGGGTGGGGTGGGGGAAGAATCAGCCCACCCCACCTATTATTCGGCGATATCTCATGAACGGATAGGGATATTGTAATGAAAGCTGGTGAATGTGTTCCAAATTGATAAGCGCATCCAACGAAAACATGTTTTTAAAACCAGTTGGTAAACATAGGAACTGCGGGGTGCAAGGTCAGCCGACCAGCGGCCCGACCTCTTAGCGTTGACGATCACAAAGGTTTCGTCGGCGCGGTAGTGTGGAGGGCCGGCCGATCTCGAACTCATTTCACCCTGAAAGCATTGACCTACGGTCATGCAATTTATACCACAGAGAGCTCACTGCAGCCGTAGCCTTCCCTGAAAATGCTTGATTTTAGATTCAGTAGTTTCCGAGGTCATAGGGAGGAGGATCCGCTCACCCCCGGCAGCTGACCGACCAGCTGAGCAGGGTACAGAATACTGACCGACCAGCTGAGCAGTGTACAGAATACTGACCGACCAGCTCAGCAGTGTGCAGAATACTGACCGACCAGCTGAGCAGGGTACAGGATACTGACCGACCAGCTGAGCAGGGTACAGAATACTGACCGACCAGCTGAGCAGGGTACATAATACTGACCGACCAGCTGAGCAGGGTACAGAATACTGACCGACCAGCTCAGCAGGTTACAGAATACTGACCGACCAGCTGGGCAGGGTACATAATACTGACCGACCAGCTGAGCAGGGTACAGAATACTCACCGACCGGCTCAGCAGGGTAAAGAATACTGACCGACCAGCTCAGCAGGGTACAGGATACTGACCGACCAGCTCAGCAGGTTACAGAATACTGACCGACCAGCTGAGCAGGGTACATAATACTGACCGACCAGCTGAGCAGGGTACAGAATACTCACCGACCAGCTCAGCAGGGTAAAGAATACTGACCGACCAGCTCAGCAGGGTACAGGATACTGACCGACCAGCTCAGCAGGTTACAGAATACTGACCGACCAGCTGGGCAGGGTACATAATACTGACCGACCAGCTGAGCAGGGTACAGAATACTCACCGACCAGCTCAGCAGGGTAAAGAATACTGACCGACCAGCTCAGCAGGGTACAGGATACTGACCGACCAGCTCAGCAGGTTACAGAATACTGACCGACCAGCTGAGCAGGGTACAGAATGCGCGCGTGGTTGAACACCCCCAGCAGCAGAGGGTGGGCAGAGCCCACCTTGCCCAGTACGTTGTCGGCAGACACAGGCGTGTCCTGGAACTCCACCTGCGGCAAACAGTGGCTAAGAGTCGCCATCGACGCCGACAAATCAAACATTCGTTGTTGCCCTCATTCGGACATACAGTAGGCACGGCGGCCAGAATTATTCGCCACGTGCTGTTGTGACGCAAGTCCGAGTGTCGGGCCCCAGTGTCAAGCGACAGTGGCTGCGCCTGAGCTCACTGTACTGCAGTTATAAATTATTCGTGAATTAGGGTGGAATATACCACTTTCTGAATACTCCATCGACATCCTTCTTCAAGAAGTTTCGACATCCTGCTTCATGATGCGTGCTTATGAAGTCTTCGTAACTCCTTTCTAGCAATATCTCGTTCATAAGTAGCATGTTCATGCTCTCGATAAGGGATGGTGATACGCGAACCATTCGCAACACAATTTCAGGTGAAGGGATTGCCTATGATGCGATATGGTATACAATTCCAGTTTCCAGCGTATGTATTTTTCTCCATATCCCGAGTATAGCTCTTCCTAAATTATGAATCGCAAAATAAATGATAAAGGTACAGTCATAAGTAAGCCATTGGATCAAATTTGAGTCGGAAGGACATCAAAAGCATTTTAAATAACACTAATTCCGTGGAAAATTTCGACATCCCACTTTGCTCGTTTCGACATGTCACACCTAGCGAAAAATCATTATATTAACGCTGCTGTACTGCAATGCAATGCAATACCCACGGCAGTACAATGCAATACTCACTGCAATGCAACGCGCGTGCCCGCCGCAATGCACTGAACTGAGCTACTTACATCGGCTCGCCATGCCATGCGCACGCTATTGCAGTCCATGGAAAATGTTAGTGTTCGATTCACCCAAGTGAATTAATTATAATATTCTATCACATTTTAACATAAACTAATAAAACGTTAATGCGATGAGTTTTCATGCCAGTATTCGGAGCCATTGCGAACGTCGTACGAGCGGAGACAAGAGGCGAACAACTGCACGTGCCCTTTTGATAGTTCGTTAAGACGTAAAAGCTGGGCCATTACATGACACGGGAAATGTCACCGTGAACCTCCAACAACTACTGCGACTAACGGAGAGTAAGTACTTTTGTGGAGGTGTTTTTGTATCAGAAATTAGAAAGTGGATCAAATATGAGGTAAAAGACGGGAATCGATGTCTTGCAACGAACGGGTTATTAAACTTTCGAATGCAAAACGGTTGGGTCGAGTCGGGTCGGGCTGCTCATATCAACTATCGTATATACACGACAGTAAACTCGATGGTTTCGAACTTTAGCAACGTCTCTATAGTGTTTCAAGTCGTGATTTTCTCAAGGAGGAACACACGATGCCCCTGGGTTCGATTTGTCCAGCCTTCGTCCAACTATTTATCCATTTCGCCCGACATGCGCTTAATCTTTGCTCAAAGAAGTAGCACTGTGTTGGTGGAAGTGACGTCGTATGGTGCAGCCGACTACCTGTGCACATGACCCGACGGTCTCCTGGAGTTACCACAAGATGGTGGCTGTGGTCCCTTCACAGCCCCTCTGCCCAAAATTGCATGACTCACGGTTGCTTGGGAGCCACCGGAGTCAGAAGCACAGCCAAAGTGGTCCAGAGGGGTCTGGAACAAGCCAAGTGCTAAACAGGGGGAAAGCGTCCGGTAGCTTTGAATAAACGGAAATAAATATCAGCCTGCTTGGTTACCGTATGCGCAACCCGCGTCGTTTCACTAATGGAGGCTCACAGACCGCCTGTTGCTCCGCTCGCCCAGCGCACGTGGTGGCGCCTTACACCATTAGCTGGTTAATGTTAAATACGGTCTGTAGAGTGAACACATCAGGATGCGATGCATGCATGCCACTGGTGCGCTGGTCCAATCCACAGCGCCAATAACAAATACTTTATCACATGCACATGCAACGGCAACATTGAAAACCGAGACCGCCTTTTGCACAAGACATCCACCTGGGTACGGCAACTGTGGATTATGAATTATCTTTATACATAGCATAATAGGTAATCAACTGCAGGCTACAACTCTGCAACGGTGGTCATGAACACGGAAGCAAGTGCGTATTTTGATAGCCGCATGTCGTCAGCAGGGCAAGCAAGAAGAAAAGAAACAATCGTACTCCACGGAGAAGCTCGTAGCGCAGCCATGTCAGATGCTTCGCACACTCACGTCACAGACGTCCCAGCCGAGACTCGGGTCGCACGACTTGTAGGTTATCCCAGTAGACTCCTTCTCCACAATGAGAGTAGACAGGAAATCATGCGGAACTCCCAAATGGTCTCGCTCCTGAAGGATGGAAGAGCACATTCACCTTTGCTCTATCCAGCGGTACATTACAATGAAGTTCGAACCAGGTGCAAGCAAACGACATAGGAATATAGATATTATGGGCGAGCATTAAGCGCGAGCAAGCTTACTCTCGTGCATTTACGGAACAAGTTCACATGAGCGACTCGACCAAACCCGACACATTTTTCATAGAGTAATCTGTATACGAAACAGGAGACTGGCTCGGGTTTCGCTCTCGCTCGTGACTACTCTTAGCTATTTCTGGTGCTGCTTGTTACGCGAATTTACGGGCTCGATGTTTTCAGCTTGCTTTCAGATCTGGCTGATTATCTCCCCAACTAGAAACACAAATCCGGAGGGACCGTACAGATCCGCGGACGCCGGCGTCACTCGCCTGGCTGTTGGCCACGACCAGCATGAGGTCGGCGGCGCGCGCGCAGGGCACCGCCACCTTGGTGCCGCTGATCAGCAGACCGGCGCCGTCGGCGGCCGTGTGGGCCGTGCACCTGATGCTGTTGAGGTCAGACGAGGCGGTGCTCTCGCCGCAGCAGAAGGTGGCCGTCAGTTGGCCGGCGGCCAGCCGCGGCAGCAGCCGCTGCCTCTGCTCATCACTGCCCGACTGCAGCAGAGCCTGCCCGCGGCCGGCTGTACGTGTCAACACAGGACCAATGGCAGCCAGGCCAACGGGCCAATATTAGTAATGGTCGCCAGGCCAACGGGCCAATACAAGTAATGGTCGTCAGACCAACGGGCCCATACAAGTAATGGTCGTTAGGCCAAAGGGCCAATACAAGTAATGGCCGCCAGGCCAAGGGACCAATACAAGTAATGGTCGCCAGGCCAACAGACCAATACAAGTGATGGCCACTAGGTGTCAACATTAGTACTTAAAGTGACACAAAACTACTGGTCAGAACAGCGAAATAGCCGCATTGGCAAAATGGTTCATACCAAGCATGAGTTACAAAAAAAAATTGATGCATACGACCATGTGCATAACAGCAATTGAAGGGCTTGCCTGGTATACCAGAGCTTCTAATAGGGGAAGCTCCTCATAAATAATACCGGTTCACATTGATTGAACCTGGATTTATTCCATTCATTGGCTTACTTCTTAAGTCGTTCATTATATCAGGAATCCATCTCACGTAATATCTGCAACAAAATATATGTGCATACAACCCGACAAGGATGTAGAAATCATAAAATTGAAAGTCCATACCGATACTTCCCTATAAGCTTGCTATTCAAGAGAAAAAAGGATGCAGGGGGCCAGGAAGGCATAGCTCCTTGCACAATTGATTCCTACACCAATGTTTACCTACCTGCACAAGAAAATTGTGCCACAACAAAGTTTGAAGGTGGCTACTGCTCGCAGTGGCCTCCAACACCCGGGCTGTTTCAGTCATGGTGTAGCCAAGTCCACCATATTCATCAGGAATATTCAAACCAAATACGCCAGCTGTCTGCAGTGATTCCAGTGTTGGTTCTGCTGAAAATGCCTCTGAAATTGAAAGGTGAATGTCAACATACTACCTGTGTAGCCTTCATGGATACGCTTAGGACATTACATTATACCAGGCTAAACTTTCGCATTTGGAAAACATCAATTTCTGATGATTACATTCAGGACGAATTCAACTGCCAGGTTGCATGGCGTCGCCAACTTCTCACTCAGATTGGCCACGGGTGGACTCGGTAATCTCGTCGCTTGTGGGACTCGAACCCACGGCCTTATGATCAAGGGTCGAACGCCCACCGACTGAGCTACCGCGGCTACATGCATAATTCTTAGTTCTTTTTATCGGAAACAGTAGTTATTTGTACTCATTGTGTGTAGAGTACCAATTGTGATTGACGATGTACAAGTAATACAAGTGAGGTAATACAAATTGAAGTACAGCAAAATCGCATGTTTGTTCTATTCAAGCATGCAGTGTTGTAGTATTACAGGGGGAGAACCATAGAGGATAGCATTCAAACCATGGGGACTTCATGAAAGAGAAGTAAGCTGGTATTAGAACATTGCCTTGCAGAATCAGAACTCGGAACAGAAATCAGAACCTTGTGTTCAAGATGGAACAAGGAAACTATGAATTTCTGCAGAACAGTTCTGGCGAGAGTAAGACAGAGTGCTTGTTTATTGGGTGTTTCACGACGCACTTTATGCACGATCACGGCTAATGGCGCCGCCCACGCTGTTTCGCCGGTGGGCCGCGGGATTGGGAAATGTTCTGAGTGATGCAGTGTTGAACTTGGGACCTTTGGTACCCAGAGCTCAACACCTAACCATTCGGCCAGCACCGTCCCTAAGACAGAGTGCAACAGTAGTGTAGTCGCAATAGTAGTACAGTGAGTAGTGTTGTGAGAAGAATAATTAGAGTAGTGAGTGGAGTAATAGAGAGTAGTGCTCTAGACAGTAAAAATATGAGGCAGATCTGCTTTTCCAGGACTGAACATGACACTTGCCTTGCATCGTGCCCAGTGATGTTGGTAATGTTGGTAACTGTAAAAATTGTGCTGACATTAACATTACATTACATAGTATATTCACCTTTTTAACATTCCTCATTTCACCCATCCTACCGAACCTGGTCGTGAATTGCTATAGCTGCTAGGTGGAGAAAATCAGCAGCAGAGTGAAGATCCTTTTCCAATTTCTGGGCTTTCACTCACACAGTTCTACTTCTTCAGAGGCCTTTTAGGCGCCTATTTTTCCACAGCAGGGAACGGTATACACAGGTGATGCCCTATTAGACCAGGAGAACAACATTTGCAGCAATCAGTAAATTGCAAAACTTCCCAAATCTAGTCAGAGCATATCTCGAACTACCATAAGTGGTTGAATTTCCAAGTTTGTTCCAAGCAAAAAAACAACTGGCATGAAAAGGATAAAGAATGAAGAAGGTAGACACATATTGTGACAGATATTGGAAATGTGGTATGTTTCTGTTCCCTGAACTAAGTACTATGGAAAATCGAGCTGTTAAATGATAGCCAAGACATAGTTCTCCTGGTTTCCCCACGTGAGCAGTCAAAAATGAAATGCTTTGCTCGCCATTTGTGAAGTTCAGACAAATGTTTCATAGTTGTTTCACGCTTGGCATGTGTGTAGTAACTCGTGCTCTGACAGCACAAGCGTGTCACGCGCCGAACATTGTTATGCGCCTGCGCAGAGACACCCGGCAACTGGCCGCTCGCCAGTATCGCCCGTGACCTCGCTCAGATCATTGCGCGTGCGTACGGGCCGCTGCTGCCGAACCGCACTCGGACACGTCGTCTGTTACTGTGTATAACGTGTCATGCAAACTGTACTCTCTCTCTCTCTCTCTCTCTCTCGCATTCTCGCACTCTGGTTCTCGCTATCGCCGCCCGATATACGTACCGACAAGTTACGGATCTTTGGAGCTCGCCAACGGACACGTCACAAGAAACGCAGCCACTCAAGCCGCTACATGTGTGGTGCAACTGACCCGAACATCGCTCTGAACACGCAGGCGCAGCAATTTGTTAGCACATATTTGGTGCACTTGCAAGGAGCAATCACCAGATAGATGGGGCCACCAATTCCACAAAGGCAGCAGTATGGGATAAATGTTCGCAGACTCCTGAGATCTCTGCCGATCAGCTGCTCTACATAAGCATCACCGACGTCCACTTACACTGATCCGCTGACACTGAACCAAGCCTTCCAACATCGCACGAGAGTACCTATACCGGGACTATTTATAGTCCAATTATCACGATAGTATCCGCACACAGGCCCGTTTGCGGAAGAAGCAAAAAGGCCAATGCGATACAACATGAACGATAATAATTGAACAGGTATGACGCCTAAACCACATGCAATGGAAACATCAATCAGTTTCAGTGCCCTTTTGTCCAATGTAGCAATATGAACATGCATATCTCGGGACGTCAAATCTGAAGTCAATCAGAAGCAGGCAGAGCATTTGCAGTCGGTGACACGGTCTCCGCCGACAGCGGTGAGATGTTCCATCCTGAGCCTGTAGCACGGCAACCTCATAGCCGGCCCCTTGGGACTTGTCCTCAGTCATCCGACTTTGAAATCCATATTCCCAAAGACGTTTTCACATTCTCCGCTGAAGGAGAATGCATGTGGCAACACTTCGGTGCACATGCAGGGCGCCGCGCCGCGCCACGTGTAGGAACAGGCGCCTTAGTCTCCAACGCCTGCCACGAGCGAGCTTTGATCGGTGGCAAGTTTTCCAGACTTGCAAGTTATCTGTGTGATGCCAGATTTTGGGTGTGTAGCTGTGTATCTCGTACCTCGTCCAGTGCCCTGGGTGGCATTGGTAAAATATGCCGCACAGTGGTCAATCCGGCTACAAGCATGCATTACAAACATTACTCAAATATGGTGTCCTGCATGCCACCCCTCCCTCCACATACTGTGCAAAAACAACTATAACGATATGGATGATGAAACGATATAGTCATCTCTGCATCGTCAGCCTCCAGACGAGGCTTTTTCAGACAGGTCCAGGTCCCTGACCAATTGCATTAAAATTATTGTTGTACGGCAAACGACCATGTTATACATTTATTACAATGCAACGTAGAACCGCCCCCCCTCCGCTGCTAGCAAATAATTTTTTTTCACAAATAATTATGTGATAGGTGTTGTCTGATGTCGTTCAAACAGCAATCAAAGCAGGAATCACATCACAACAGCTGTCTGTCAGGCGCATGCATCCATGATTGTAACCATTCAACAAGGAACTTACATCTGTATTCATCGACCCTCCCACTCCATGGCATGCAACGCTGCAGAGCTGGGATATCATCCTCTGGTGTCACCACATATGGTAGCCTTGGGTCAGTTCGTGATCTAAACGCTGAGTTTGTCTGAACCATGCGAATAAGGATTACAGAGTGATAAGAAAGCACACCTCACTATTTAGCTTGAGCATACTAAGTCATATGCAGTGCCATGTGCAATGTGTTGCATCATCACCATGCAGCACAACAATCAGTGCTTTTACAATATTGAATATGATTCCAAGATTGTTTATTACTAAGGACACTTTGTGACCAATAAACTGAGGTCGCGGTAGCTCAGTTGGTACGGCGTTGCAGTCTTGATCCTGGGACCGTGGGTTTGAATCTCACAACAGACGGATTACCGAGTCCACCCGTGACCAATCAGCGTGAGAAGCTGGCGACGCTGTATAACCTAGCAGTTGAATCCGTCGTAAAAGAACCCAAGCTTCTTCTTGATAACCAATCAACTACAAACATTTGCAATAATTTCAAGTTTGTGATTAAAAGAAAGCAGCTTACTCACCATCTATATATCCCAGGGATACAAGCTTCTCATCTAGTTCATCCACTTGAGGTTTATTTAACACTTCAGGAAATGCTAAAATGTCCTTGTCAAATTTTGCTTGGAACAGGCCCTTCAAGAATGGCTCTCTTTTTGCTTTTGCAACATCCAGTATGACCTTTCCACCCTCTGTTCGTCTTTCGACAAGGTCTCTCGTGGGAAGAGCCCATGGATCACGCTTGTTTTGAAGTACAGCTCCACTTGAGAACATACGCTGCCATCTTGAACATGCACTACTTAAAGGTACATGTGATGAGCTCACCAACTGAGAAGTACATCTTGAGTACATTCTGCAATCTGAAATGAGTAGTCAATGCTCAAAAATAGCCAGCAACCAGAAAGCATACACAAATGCTTGCTATTATCAATATTTATATTCTGGTCGTGGCCATCGCCATATCTTCGCTAGGTCTTTAAGGTGGAGGTGGGATCAGTGTTGGATCTGTGCTTTATAATACTGGATGTAGAGAGGAATATTTGTGGGTAATTGAGCATGAATATAATATTTTTCTCCCAACCTGCGACAGAAACTCAAAATGCTTCAAACAGCTTCAAATGCATGGGGCCACTGATGTAGTTAGCCATGACATCATCAGTCTTCAATACTTATTAGAATATATACTTCAAAGTTGATCAGCCTCTCAGCATCATAGTTGGAAAAAACACTCCGTTCCTGGATTTTTAACATTCAGAACATTATACTTTTCAGAAAATTATGTTCTCGATTGGAAGTTGAATGGTGTTAGTTCACAATTAAATACCAAATGATAAAGTGCTCAAGATTCACTGGGGTATTTATATGGAAGCAAATGACTGAAAATCAGAAAAAAAAATGCATGGACTGCACTTGTTGAAGCTTACCTGACAACTTCTTCCTATACAATTACTTTGGGAAATCACATAGGTATGAGTATACATAGGTATCATCATATTTGCATCAGACCAAGCCAGTAGGTTTTAGGCAATCCAACATCAGTTGGTTGTAGGTGATCCAACAGCAGTAGGTGTTAGGCTATTCAACATCAGTAGTTAGGTTAAGTTCGGGGTTTGCTGTATTATTACAGCATGCTGTTCATTTCTGTGGGAAATGAAAACTCTGCAGGATATAAGCAATTCAAGTTCAAGAACTGCTCTCAATAAGCAGCCATTTCACTGGGAAAAGAACATTAAAATCATGAAATAACACTAAGTGACACCGAAAAAAAGAGTTTTTTTCTCACAATGCAGATAAATGTTATCCCCCTCAACAAAATATTGGAAATGCACATGACTTGTAGGATAATGCACATGTCTTGGGTAGAATAATATATACTCAAAATAATGTAAAATTACAATAAAAACCTTCACCTCATGTAGCCTAACCTAACCTGATCTGACCCAAGCTGAACTGAGCTGAGCTGGGGTAGGCTATGGAATTATAAGCTAAGCTGACCTAAACTACTTATGCTGGGTCACCTAAGAGCATTATATCACTAAAGAAGTCTGCATCATCTGTTATGTCAATGCTAAGTGGCATGATTTTAAGTTGTTCAGTAAGCTTCAGCCATTTGCATTTATGACAACATTCCAGTTGACCAAGTTTGGTTCCATTAACTTGTCATGAACTTGACCTCAGTGACATAACATGACCTTGAAACTATATAGCATAACAATATACATCAAACAAGTTGCTAGTGTTGCCAAGAACACTTCCCTTTTGTCAATATATGGAAAGCGCATCAGTGCAGATTTCTGTGGTCTGGTGCTACAACATGTTTTGACTTTAACAGCCCCTTACTCGAAAAATTTTTTGGCCGATTTCCGTTTTTCTTGCTTTAAACGACGCGCCGGTCATTTCTAAGCAGGTACACAGAATATGGTGTACATCGACCAGTAAAATCGGAAATTATATACGAAAAACCGCAGGGGTGGGCGGATTTCCCCCCCTCCACTGTGCATGTTAAACTGCAATAATACCCACAATTGCAGTGACCAGCTTTGAATCCAAATTAATAAAAATGCAACACTGGCTAAATTTGCAGTTTAAGGTAATTTCTGATTTTTGGGAATTTCTTCTTCTAATGCGATGTTTATGAATGTGCCGAACATGATGTGACAGCTCATTTCCTCTGCAAATGCATAATTTTCAGTGGGGAGGCACAATAACACCCAACAAGGGGTGTGGAGTTAGGTAATATAGCATGGTTGGTTGGTTGGTTATTGGTTTTCACGACACATCGACTGTTGAGTCATGTAGCTTCGCCAATCTCTCACTCCGATTGGTCGCGGGCGAAGAGTAGCGACAGGTGAGACTCGAACCCACAATCTTTTGATTGTGAGACGAGCATCTTACCCCTAGACCACTCGTCCCCAGGTAATATAGCATGAAAAGCTGTTAAAAATAGAGTAAAAAAATGATATAAAATAACATAACCTAACCTAACCTAGCCTGCTATGCAAGAAAGCAAATTCTTTGTAATGGAAAATGTCTGGGTATTATTGGAAATCAAGCTAAAATTTGATTCTTTTGATTTCTTTTTAAAATAGTGTGTATTTTAACATGACAAAGATGATGCAACCACTCATTTGTCTGCAAATGATTACTTTTCAGTTGGCAAAGAAATACACAATCATAATCTTCACTCAAGAAATATAGCCCATCACATATAGTTATCCATACCTGGTGTGTCAGATGTGATAAAAAGAAATTCAACACTTCATGCACTTGATAAAATACTAATTAACATTGAAAACCTTGTGTTTCTGGCTCATTTCCATATTTATTCCCAAAAAGGAATATTTGCAGCCAGACACATCCATAACCTTCTATCAAGGCTGGAAGTTCCTTGCGATGCTGTTAACATTAACAGCAGCACTAACAATGTTAGTCTAGATTTGTGATGTTGTGGCTGAATAGTTTGTTTGGGATGATTCTGGTTTTCCAGTTAGGTTAGGCTAGATTATATTATGCTATAATATGTTAAATACTATGCTACATTATCTTAGTCTAGGTTAGGCTAGGTTAGTTCATTAATTTTGTTCTATTATTTATATACTCATGTGTCATTTTTCAATTCTCAACTGAGCAGGAAAGTCAGTAGACAAACCAGATGCAGCCATGTACAAGATATGCCACATATCAGTGTAAGTTTAGTTTTGCTGTGTACAGGTCACATTCCACTATCTCACATAATTATTAAGCTTTCTTTTGAGGACAACTACAAAAGTTTATATTTTTCTGACGACATGGTGTCATTCCCAGAGAGGTTAATTGCTCAAATTGTTCCAAGGTTTGCCAATATATGTTTTTTTTTGGAATTCCATGGCCACAAAATTCATCAATTTCTTCTTGAAGCATCGAGGCTTTATAAGCCGCAGTCTGAACATGGTGCTGGTCAGCCTGACACCATCAAGGTACAAACAGACAAGTCACAGCCCGGACGATACCATTAACCCGCCCTGTCTCGGGGGTTCATAGGAGCCCCACTAAGGTTTTCCACCGGTAATCTTTACCTTTCGGCCGACATATACTGCCAAGGTTAGTGATTTGTAAAGAGGTGTACAGTGAAGTCACAGGTGTCAGGGAAGTGACGTCACAGGAGTCGGGTGTCGCTGACGGGCACTAACATAACCTAAACTAACCTAACCTAAATTAACCTAACCTAACCTAACCCAACCCAACCCAACCCAACCTAACCTAACCCAACCTAACCCAACCTAACCTAACCTAACCTAACCTAACACATCGACACCCGACTCCTGTGACGTCACTTCCCTGACTCCTGTGACGTCACTGTACACCTCTTTACAAATCACTAACCTTGGCAGTATGTGTCGGCCGAAAGGTAAAGAAAGCCCAACCCCCACCTCCTCTCCCGATTCAACGAGCACCCACCATCTCATCAGTGAGCGTGGTACTGTAACAAGTGCGGAGGGTCTGCCTCATATTTGCTAGTGCCAAATTTCCATATAAAGGTTCTTTTAATAAAGGAAAAATTGAGGAACGCTAACAGCCGAATGCACGTTGGGTAATCCCGTAAAATATAGTTCCCTCAGTAAATACAAGCAATTCAGTAGCGGTGCCAGGAATCACCCAAAGCAATGTCAAGCACCATTTAAAACCGATGAGACGCTGATCTCTATGCCAAAATTTGTGGAGGAATTCAAATTAAGCCCAAATAAACGAATAAGTATGCGATGGGTCAGCGATGTCTTCACGCGGCAATGTCCCTTGTTGGCTTTCATAAACAGACAGGACCTGTGACGCACGCCAGCATAGCACCCATCCAGCAACACCTACCAATTCACGACTATGCAATGGGCCGGTGATGGCGCTACGACGGCTGAAACGAGGGCCTGACGCGGGTAGCACGCGGAGATCCTGCGCCGAAAGTCACGTCGGAAGCATGGTGGCCTGATGAGGGGGCCATCGCGGGCAGCTCACAATGGGCCTGTGAAAGGGCCGGACGTGGGCAGCTCGCACTGGTCCCATTTAAGCATCCCATGCAGATTCTGCGCCGGAAGTTGCATGTGAAGTACGGTGGTTTCGTGAAGAGGGACCACAGCGAGCAGCCCGCAAATTGATACCGCGTCTAACTACGCCTAAAGCGAAAAGTATCAAACTACAATGGAGGACATGATGGCTCCCATGAGTGTAGAACCGTTTTCAAAGTTTATGTGACCGAGGCGGCGACGAAGGCAGATTTTTCCTCAGGTTCCAAGGTCCCCATTTGTCAAAACTCTCCCGATTACCGGACTATTTTTTTTTCTCACAAAACAAATACAACACTTAATAGATGTTTCGGTGACACCTAACCTTTGTGTGTATGTATGACCCTCTGACCTTTCATGTGCTCTTTCAAGTCTTGGAGGAATTTTCGCGTCTCTCAGGTACCTATGATAGGCGCCAGGTTTGAAGGGCCCACGCGGGCTCTTTTACGTCATGCGAGGCAAGAGATCCTGGAGATCGATCTGAAGTTTGACATTGTATAGGACCCCTGGTGCCTGAGAAGGCCTCTGGAGCCTAAGTAGGTTTCCGGAGCCTGAGAGGTCCCCTGGAACATAAGAGGGCCCTGGCGCTCGAAAGCCCTTTGTCCTATTGGTACGTCCGTCGGCCAGTTGCGCAGCCAGGATGGCGAGGGCCACAAATGTCATGACTCATGACCAGGCGCGCACCCAGGATTTTTCCATGGGGAGGGCCCGGACCGAAAAGGGCACTTAGCCGGCTCCAAAAGGGCACTTGACCGGCTCCAAAGGGCACTTTGCGGCCCGGGGCACACTGGAAGGTTTGTTGACCGGGGGGGGGGAGGGTAGCAAGCAACTTGTTTTAAAATTGCTAGAAAAAATGATTTTTTGGCCGGAATGTCCTAAATTTAGCCAGAAAATCACCTGACTTATGACAAGGCAGGTGATTTTGGGGCTAAATTTGGGACATTCCGGTGAAAAGGGCACTTTTGGCCAAAAGGGCACTTTGGTCTCATGGGGGGGGGCCCGGGCCCCCTGGGCCCCACCCTCCGGTGCGCCACTGCTCATGACCATGCATATTTTTGCTCTGTGAAGGCGCATGTGAAGGTAAAATTGAATGTCACCTGGGGTATAACTGCCAAATGCAATAACTACGACATAACATATCATTAAAAAGTCGGTGGGCAAGATAACCATCAGACCCAAGGTTGTGTTTCTGTCCCTGGTGATGTTGGCGCGAGGAAGACGAGTATTTCCCAAGCCCCAACGAGCCTGTTCCGCTTGCAGGTTATTGTTCATTGGTTTGATGGTACAAAGTGGGGTATATTTTGAACCTTGAGGGGCCATGCAGTTTTCAGTCCATGGGTATGCATCAATGGATATGTAGACGTAAGGTATATGTACATCATACCCGATGTTTTGCTATTCATGGATTCACTTGGTTCATATATTACTTACCCATGTACGTACCTTTCAAGCTGCTCAAACAAAACCATTTTCTGCAGCGTGAAATATGTTTACTTTGCAGTGGCATACTTGAGATTTGCATCAGGAGGACGGACTTTCAGGGAACCCAACCTAACACCACTTTTTAAAAGTCCACTTCTCCGGAAGAGGGTACATTTTTTGTATCCCTCCTCGGTACGCCAATGCATAGATTATGCATGCATATGTATGTGCATATGTACATATATACATACATACATACATTCACGCAAACAGATATATATATATATATATATATATATATATATATATATATATATATATATATATATATATATATATATATATATACATCGTATACGGGAACCAGTGAGTTTTCGGTCCTCCGCTGTGCTTTTAGGGCCAGCTATATTTAATTCGGCCCCCGACGCGAATTTTTGCGGCTCCTGACGCCAGTTTGTGGGGTCCCGAGAGGAATTGTTCGGGTCTCAGCGCGACGTTCTGTGACTCGGTTCCATTTGTCTAGCTCAGCCGCCAGTATTCTGAACCCAACGCGACTTGTCGCGGCCCTGATGCGAGCGTTCTTTCGAGACCTTTTCTGATTTCTGTCGGAGCCCGGGTCGATTTGCCAAGCCTAGATGTGATTTTTTTGGGCCCACGCGAGTTTTTTTGGGGCCTGATGCAATTTTGTGGTACCTCTTGTGATTTTTTCGAAGTCCGGGTCGACTTTCCGGTCCCAGGCGTCACTTTGGTGGTGCCAGGCTCGTTGTTTCGGGCCTCCGACGCAAATTATGTGTGCCCTGTGTGAGTTATTTTTCTTCTCAACCCCGTTTTGCTTTTTTTTAGGTTGCGAGGCGTTTTAGAGGCCTTTGGGTCGATGTGTTGGGCTCCATAGGGATTTTTCGGGCTTAGGTTGATTTTGTCTGGTTCTGGCTTCATTTTGGTCGGGCCTCAGTGCGATTTTTGGGGGCCCATCGCGATTTTTTGGGCCCTAGCATGATTTTTCGGAGCCCCGATTTTTGGGCCCTAGACGTTTTGGCGGCGTTTGGCGTGATTTTTTTCGGACACCAGTGAATTTCATGGTCCGGTTTGTTTTTTTTTGCGGCCCTTGCATCATTTTTCCTGACGGGTGGTGTCCCGGCACAATATTTGGGGCTCTTTAGCGATTTGATGTGGCCTCGACGTCATACATCGGGACCCGGGGCGTTTTTTTTCCAGTCCCGAGGAGGTTTTGGGGGCCTCTGGCGCGATTGTTGGAGCTCCAGAATGATTTTCTGGGCTGGGTTGATTTTTTTTTTGTATGTCCCGGCTTCATCGTTTTCTAATAATAGGGTGAACAAATGATGTTCAGTTGGAATACTTTGTTTTTTTTAGTTCAAATTAGTGGTGGTCAGGGTGACGTGTATGGTAGTAGGTGTACACGATGCAGGCCCTATTAAGCAGGTATAGATGGAGTTGAAAATTATTGATGGGGAACTTGATCCACGCGTGTATTACGAGGGATCGAGTGAATAAGGATAGATAGATAGATATGGGTAGGTGTGTAGGATGTTGGTGAATTGTCAATATGTAGTAGGGTGATATACAACTCAGCTACCCTGTCGTCATTGAACTCTTCAAGGTCATAAGAGGCCATTGACACAACGTGACTTTGGATGATCCCTAGTTTATGGGTCACTCTGCGGTCAATTTGGATGTTAAAACTGGATTTGGTGCCCGTGTTTATCTCCAGTTACTAGAAAATAGTGATTTGGAGCACTATTTCCTAATTTCAAAACTAAGTCACCACTTCGCTCTTATGTGACCCTTCACCTATGGGATGAAGCGTAGCACATCACACATCGGTGGTATTCCAAGATGACGGATAATTACATGCCGAACATTTATGCGCTTATTTATTATGAGTTTTGTGCAGGTGGCAATTCAACGTGAACATTCTCGATAGTTGCGAAAAATGCACATTGGAGTTGACCTGGGAAGTCGACCAGTAATTCTACTTATGCAAACATGGTATTAATCACAAAGCATCGTGGTGTACAGCACGCCGTTTTTCGATTATGACGCCAGCTATCGACGTTGGAAAATGTTAGGGGCTGAAATAATCCCCCTGCACTAGGAAAGGTTACAAAATGGCGTTGTACGGGCGATGGTTACGACTTATACTTACGTTTGTAGTTTATCTCCCATTTGCACGAGCGCATATTAGCTCACAAAATCGACGGTTTCAGGATTAACATTTGCAGCTAGTATTTGAAAAGCAAGCAATACGTATTAGCGACGTTAATGACATTACACGTTCCAAATGTCGCTGGTCAACCTAGCCACAACGAACAGGTAATTATATCAGTATCTCCCTTTGTTGGATTCTTCCCCATGAAGGCAGAACAGTCTTTTTTAGACAGTGACAGATGCGTCTTCAGGCGGTGACGGGCCAGTCTGTAGACAACAACAGACGGGTGTGTAGACGGCGACAGACGGGTGTGTAGACGGCGACAGACGGGTGTGCAGACGGTGACAGACGGTTGTGTAGACGGCGACAGACGGGTGTGTAGACGGCGACAGACGGGTGTGTAGACGGCGACAGACGGGTGTGCAGACGGCGACAGACGGGTGTGTAGACGGCGACAGACGGGTGTGTAGACGGCGACAGACGAGTGTGCAGACGGCGACAGACGGGTGTGTAGACGGCGACAGACGGGTGTGTAGACGGCGACAGACGGGTGTGTAGACGGCGACAGACGAGTGTGCAGACGGTGACAGACGGGTGTGTAGGCGGCGACAGACGTGTCTGTAGATGGCGACAGACGTGTCCGTAGACGGCGACAGACCGGTGTGTAGGCGGCGACAGATTGGTGTGTAGACGGTGGCAGACGGGTGTGCAGACGGTGGCAGATGCGTCTTTGGGTGGTGACATACCGACCTGTAGACGGTTAGAGACACCTCTGCATCCGGAAAGCCCTGGGCCACAGGTGATTTGGTTCTCTTGTGATTCTGACATCAGGCGACGCCGCTCCAATGCTTGCAATAACTACTTGTGAGCGACCGAGAAGTAGGCTTTGCTCTCGTCTGTATCCGGTATAATGCCGTCATCGCCCGGCTTCCAGCCCATGGGGCACGCTGAAAATAGACGACATATTCGTAAAAACCAGAGGCACAGCCAAGGGTGGGGGTGGGGGTGGGGGGCACCCCCCCCCCCCACCCATACCACTAGGAACCAAAATACACTAGATCAAACGATAATTTTTGATATTTTCACCAGGTATGCCCAGCATTTTCGTTGTCTAAGCCAGTTCGCACGGTCTCCGAACGATGTATTCAACATTTTGAATGTCCATAATACTGAAAAACATTTGCGTTTATGCTACTCTAATGAATATGCCTGGTGTGCAGGAAGTAATTTCTCTTCAATGTAGCCGATTTTTCAAGTGATACCACGTGACAGCAAATGCCGACACAACACCCTGCTGTTGAATGCAGAATGGAAGCACTTTGAAGGGAAAATTGCGATGAAGTACGCAAAAAGAGAAGTAAAAATAGAGAGCCGGTGTTGTTCTGGGTGAAGGCAGGACTTGGAATGCCATAAAGACAAGTTATTGATGTTGCAAAGGCATGCCGGTCAGGACGGGCCTGATCGGGCCCAACTGAGCTGCTCATATACGAACGTTTTAAGCACATACACGAAAGTTAATTGGCCTTGGCTCCGTCCCCACCCGTAATTGACTCGCAATACTGTGAGTTGTGACAGAATACGCTCCCAGCCAAGGCGACTGGGACGGGTCTGATGACGTCAGAGCCATAAGCCTGCCCTCGCTACCCGGGCAACCGGACGCTTGCGGGCAGTTCCGCCAGCCTGAGCGGGTCGGATGAGTTAGGATACTAGCGGCGTGGTGGCGTAGCTCTCATTACGGGGTCGCAGCCATGTCTCCCACGGGAGGACGTGCGTCAGGCGCCAAGGCAAGGCTCATTTGTACAGGAACGAGTTGCCATCGGCCTATTCGCAGTTATTGTCCAATGGATTCAATTCCATAGTTTGCGCTCGACTGACATTAACTGGCATTTAACTGGTATTGGACTGACAGAGTCCTTAAGGTTAGTGTTGTTTATGGCCGGAAGAACGATCGAACGAATTTTCCACGTATCTTCACCATGCTTTTTCTGTTACCCTGGAAAGGTTAAAGATCGTTAGGGATTTCCTGGGGTACTGACGGGTTATGGAAGAGAGATCACGGCCCCAATATTTGCATGCTCTAAATAGTCCTCCAAGGGAAACAAAATGGTCATTTTGTCCATTGCTATCGCTTTTGAAGGAAGTGTTGACATATTTCTCATGCTCTAGTGCAGGGTTTCTCAACCTTTTTTCGGCAGTGGCCCCTCCAAGGCAATTTGAGTTCTCGTGCCCCCCCCTGAGCTACTGCATCTTGGGAAGTAGATATAGTAATGATTGTAGTTTGGATAGAACTATGGACTTGAAATTCATACCCCAATTGTAAATCAATGGACTTCATAATTTGGGTGAAGATTGTATTTGAAAACTCATAAGTAAGCATAAAACAATAAGAAATCCAAGTACAATCAGCGTCTGTCTTTAACGCTTTTCAACTTCATAATTTGGATGAAAATTGTATTTTAAAAACTCAAAAATCATCATAAAACAATAAGGAATCCGTGTACAATCAGTATCTGTCTCCAAACGCTTTTCAATGGGATCCCTGCGACCGGTGTAGGGGCTGCCAAATTTTCAATGTTTGGCTCCAGCGTCGTCAGAGCGAGACGTAAATCGCCTATTTTCTCGATGTCGAGACGATTTCGAGTCCTTGGAAGTAGAGAAATAACCTTACTGAAGCCTGACTCCACGAAGTAGGATGTTGGAAAAACGAGTAAGAACAAATTCACTTCTTTCCAGAGTAGTGGGTACTTCTTAGGCATTTATTCGCTCACCCACAGCTTCTGGCGTCCTCCGTGTTTGAATCTCGCTTGAGCTGTTGTGTCGTTTTGCAGTTCTATGAAGTTTTCTTGTTTGGTGATGTCAACGTCAGATGCATCGGCAACGAACGGATCCACAAACCAGTGTGGCACCGTCATTTGGAGGAGGTTAGAGAAGCGAGCTTGCATATCATCATGCAGCTGCTTCAGATGGTCAACATACACGAATAAGTCATTATCGATCAGCTCGCTTGATGTAGCTCCCAAGGAGGGAAACTGAGCAAACTCCCATCTCCCTCGGTTCAACAAGAATAGCTCGAGTTTCCCGTTGAATGCAGCGATCGTTTCCTTGCAAGACAACAGGTTGGAGTTTTTCCCTTGGAGCTCTTTGTTCAGGACATTTAGCTTGTCAAAGATATCCGACAGGTAGAAGATGTCGCACTTTGCATCAGTAAGTTTCTGGCCAAGTTCTGTTCCACTCAAGAACGAGATAACACCTCCCAAAGTGCAACAAACGACGTACGCAGTTACCCTCCGACAACCACCTGACTTCGGTGTGCAATACCAGTTGTTCAAATTCTTCATCATTCTGTTCGCACAAGCGCTGGAAGAGGCGAGCTTTCAGTGCACATTTTTAGGAAGTTGACAGCCTAGAAAACGTGCCCTAGCGCCTCGTGCAGACGTCCAACCAGTTTTTTGTTGGCAACCAGGTGCTGCCGGTGAACAACACAGTGAATGCAGATCATATTAGGCGCAGTTCTTTTTTTCGAGTGGGCATTGAACCCCCGATACTTTCCGACCATAGAAGCAGCACCATCTGTTGCACAAGCCACAACGTTCTTGAACGGAATGTTGTTCTCCTCAAAATAGGCCTCGACTTTTTTTTAAGATGAATTCGCCTGTAGTGTCAGTTGTTAGTTTCAAGGCGAAAATCATTTATTGACATATATCATAGGATACTTTCATATATATATATATATATATATATATATATATATATATATATATATATATATATATATATATATATATATATATATATATATATATATATGTGTGTGGAAAATTGTGTATATTCATAAATAGGCTACTGTGATATGGTGACCACTGCAAGGCTAATGGATCGCCGAATTTTCGTTTGACTTAGGCTAGTACAAATTTCGTCAGGTTGGATTGGAGATGAGATTGAAGAACTTCGTGAGATTGGATAAATTTTCTGTCACCGTAAGATTGGATGCATAGTACTTTTTAGAGGACTTTTGGGGAAAATAGCATCCAATGTGACGCTCATTCATCGCCTCCTAAGGCAACAAGACACATGTTACAGCACACAATATAAGTGAAATAATATTTACTTACCACCATCTAAATAGGACTTCCCAGCAACTTGTCAGTATGACAGCTCGTGAGTAACTGATGATTGGAAGCGCATGGTGATCGAGTGTTGCTAAGTCATGCTAAGTGAATGTCGCCAGGATTACAGCAAAAGTCTCTAAAGTCGCTAAGTGAAGCAGTAAACCAGCTGAAAAGAAAACAACATAACACTAACATGAAATTATTAGGCTTATATCAGCAACGAAAACTTAACAACATTACAATCGTTGTTTACGGTGAGATGTTCTGTGGCCCCCTGTGGCCCCCCATGGCCCCCCATTTTCCTAATTTTGTCCTGTGGCCCCTGACAATTTGTCATGGCCCCCAGGGGGGCCATATAGCCCACGTTGAGAAGCCCTGCTCTAGTGGATATAAATCGGAACCGTTGAAAAACGAACGTGTTTTTGTCTTTGTTCCCTGGCACTGAAGCATTTGCCACTGCACGAAGCTATACGTACTCAAAGGCCGGGAGCACCACTATTGGGAGGCTGATGGGTGTACTTCCTAAATTTGGAAGCTCTAAAATACAATAGGTTCTGAGGAACGTCGGGTGCGACAGGTGGTGAGGATGACTAACCTGGTGCTACAACTGGTGCAATACGCTCCACGCAGGGTCGGCTCCAGTAATCTGATCGGGGGGGTACTTATTCTGGAGTGGGCGCCATTTCTTCGGAGGGAGGCACCTTTCCTACTCTTAGAGGCGCCATCGACTGAAAAGCTCACTGAGCGCGGGGAATCGTGCACTCCAGCGACCTGCAGGGGCACTGCATCTCTGTTGGGGGGGGATTGAGGGAGAGGACACATTCTCCCAGCTGCCCCCTCTCCCGGATCTACCAGTGACCCCACGTGAAAGTGCATGTGTGACGTATGTGTGTACATTGGAGTAGGACTATGTGACTTTTAAGCTTTTATTCGTGTAGTATTTTATATTAATGTACTATTCTAGCTCACAATTCGGTGTAGGGTATTGCGGACAATGTGCCTGGAGTTCGCCATGATGTCAAATAAATAAATAGGGATGTCTAAAATCGTTGTTGCAGCTCACTGATGCTCGGAACGTCGGTAAGGGTCATGAAGGTCAAGTTCTATTTTTAAATATGCTAGTGAAGGATTGCGGAAATATCCCAGAGATGGATTGCGGAAGCATGCTAGATAAGGATTGCGGAAGTATATCAGACAAGGATTGCAGAAACAGAGGGCTGCGAGGCATGCCTGGAAGTGGAAACGGTCTGAATTTCTGAGAAATCGCTAACATTGTCCTTGCAATCGGTGGGTGGCTTACCTTCGCCATTGGCGTCGGCGTGCTGGTAGGCCTGCACGAGTCGGAGCACCTCATCGACCGATCGGCCGACTTGGATGTCGTTGACGATGATCTGTCGCAGCACACCTTCTCTGTTGATGATGAACAGTCCTGCGGCGAGACATGAGCCGTCCGCGTATAGGCATGTCAGCCACACACACACACACATACACACACACACACACACACACACACACACACGCGCACACACACATATACACACACACACACGCACGTATGCACACACGCGCGCGCACGCGCACGCACACGCACACGTACACACACGCGCACACGCACGCGTACACGCACACGTGCACACGCGCACGCACACGCACACGCACACACGCACACACACACAGAAAGCTGGCGCCTCAGTGACTTCTGCGGCAAACAAAACATTGCTTCATAATTTATACTATAACATTTCTTTATGGTCTATACTGCAACATTTGTCCATGACATTCCCTGTACCGGACAAATCGCTTACTACAAAAATGCATCAGCCACTTTACTTCTGCTGCAAAAGAAACTCCACAGACGCGTGGAAGAAACAGTGGTTTAGTCGACACAAGTAGAGGAAGTTTGAAGTAGAAAGACATTCACGCGCTGCAGGCGACTAATAATAGCACTCAATAAGAACATCTTGATTAATGACAAGCCCAAAGATGAGTGGAGCACGAAAGCGTACAACAGCCTGATGGAGGGCTGTTGAAATACAGTCTATGTTGGAGAAACAGGTGAAAATTTATCGAAGAGGTTTTATCAGTAGGTGGGCGTGCATTATTTAAATGAATGGAGTACCATTTTGTCCTGATACTAGGAGTTTCAGTCACCTCACAACTTTTGCAGAGGATATATTATTTTCAGTCCAAACTACGACATAAAAGGCACATGTGGAATCGGCTTTGATTTGTTCCCAAAAACATAACTATGACAGCCAGGCAGTTCTCCTTCGACGAAATAGGTTCAGACAGACTTTTGGAAAGGGTACGCAAAAGTCGGAAGCACACAATTGAGAGTACCACATGAATATTACGCTGATTGCAGTGTGATGCATTGCAATGCGAAGTAACCCTCCTGAAGCACATCCACAGTGTGGCATGATTCACATAAACAAACATTCTGGTGGATCCATGACGACATCTGAGTCATGGCTTCTCTCCTTCGAGCTGGCAAAACCTAGCACCTAGTGGATATTCCCTTCAAAACAAATGACCTTTTTTAATGTTTAAGCACTGATTAGGCAGGAAGTACTCGAAGCATGACAAATCTTGCGGACTCTGAGGCGAGTAGCAATGCATGGTTAGTAATAGTGAAGCTTCCTCAACACCAAGTTACGAAGTTACGGTCGGTAGTTTATTTCGAGTTACACGTTATGCACTTGAAAATTAACTACGCCGTAGTACAACTTACCAATAGTGAGCGTTAAAAACAAAACCCACTGCACTTTTAATCTACTGGCATATTTATTAAATAGCCTCCGAAAAAAAAACACTGTGGTTGCCACGGGAAAGCAAAGACATATAAATTAGCATCAACTCCGGAACTATAAAATCTTCTGGCACTCCAGGGAAGATGTTAAAACTTCAACGTAATTCTGTGGTCACTTCTGCCACTACCAACTTGGAGTAGGTACTGAATGCCGTGTGCGTTATTAACCTGCGACGAATGGATAACTTCGCTCACACTCGTGATCGATTAAGCCCAGTTCAATGTATAATTCCATCGGCACTGAGAACTCGTTATGCTGCACAAATATGGTGTGTGATTTCTAGTTACATGAACCTCATCCACAAAATCTGCCCCGTCTCACACCCTATCCTAGTCATGTTTGTCTCTGCAGTGTTTTCTTCATCTCCCTCATCCAATAGTGCTGAAATAGTTAGAGCTGGTTGAAGACTTTAATCCAAGCGCCAAGCTAAGCCAAACTAGTTCAAACGCCATGTCGCCAGTAAAAACAGACAAACTAAACGAAAGCAGGGTGAAACCTTTGTTCTTGGCAGGTGTCAAATGCACTTTATATTCGTCTGCGATAAATTTTCATTTTCACGGTACTGAGATGGAGTGGTGGATTGCCGCCAGCACTGTGGTCACCCTGGGGAGTGGTGGATTGCCTCCAGCACTATGGTCACCCTGGGGAGTGGTGGATTTGACGTCATCGAGGACACCCGTAAGACCTGCGCCCACAGACACACCGCTAGTGAACGCAGGGCCGGGCAGGAATCGATATCGTTCTGGGGCCGTACCACAGCCTGTTGCCGCCAAACAGTAGGATTCACAGTCGTGGTGTGCGACATACAGCCGAGCCGATCATTGCGGCGAGGTCGTATTGACCCGACCCCATCCCCCTCGGATGCCATCGGGGGATGGCCAATACGTGATCGACTTTCCACGACACCGAAGTGTCGCGGTTTGGCACGCGAGCCCTGTACCGGTGGCGGTGATCCGATGTGGACAGTGGTCGGGTTACATCGACCAGTGAGAAATGGACATCGCAGCTCACATCGAGGTCATACCTGATGAGCCAGTCACAGAACAATGGCTAACACCGCAGAACTGGGAAGACTGACCTCCGTACCATGATCACCGCCAGGGTCACCTCTGGCAGTGACGAGGGAGCCTCTTGCGGCCCCGGAGTTGCACTTACAGTGTACTCTTTGCACTTACGGAGTCGGCGTCTGGTCTGAGCCAAGGCTGACCTCAGTTCCGGTCCAGCGACGTCACTGATCAAGCAGTTGGAATGAGACACCTCTGAGTGAGTGTGCTGTGGCAGAATACGTCAGGATCACGTTCGATCAAGATGGCTGATCTCGCCCGGCGCGGCCTGGGGTCGTTCATACTTACTACCCACGACCGCCTGGGGAAGAGCTATTACTCATCGCCTGCCTATCCAGTGTGGATATTGTAGCTATGAATTTGTTTCATCGATCTGAAGTTCAACGGCAATGGAAGGCCCTGGTTTTCCAATCCAAGAACACTCTCACCGACCTGTAGCACGTGATCTATGATGCCACGTGAACTCGAAATAAAGAATGGGCGAATGTTTCTTCCACAAATTCGAATGTACGTGTCACATGCAGTAATGGTTGGGAAGGTTTCAAACTGGCATGAAGCGAAAGCTCTGGCATGAGCGGCCAGGCTCCAAACTGGCATGAGCTGCCGGGCTTGGTGATGACCATGCGTGGGCTCCTGGGCACTAAATTAGCATTCAATACTGGCTCTCTATGAGCTTGTTATCACAGTATATTCATTCAACTTTTTTGGGTAAATTGTGGTAATGTCAACTGTTTCGGGATAATAGAAGAGTCCAGGCTAAGTGTCATGTCACGCTACAGGGGAGACAGGAGTGAGACGACGACGAACAATGCTTGGCGTAATTTATGAACCGCCTGGAAGTGCTGAGTCCTTGCCTCGAAATGGATGGCCATCGTCTTCTTTGAGTACACCGTACGCCCTTGAGATGACCATAGTCTTGTCGGAGAGCAGCGGTATATTAATAGGTCCGATGCCACCATCTTTTCTCGGCGTGTTCATCCAGGCAATGTGACAGTAGTGGGAGTCGGTGGAGCACGCGACCACCTGGAAATAGGACTGCGACTCGCGAATTCACGTCTGTCATCACCTTCACTAGCGCCGGCTGACGCTCCTGTTTCACTATGCTCGGCCATGAGACAAATACTTGATGTAAAACAATCACACTACTATTGGCTCCCCCGGCAGAGCAATTTGTGTGCCATTCGAGAAAGGGACTATATCAAACTTGGTGTGCACCAACAACCGCGCACCAAAAGGGACTATATGCTTGGTGTGCACCAAAAGGGACTATATCAAGCTTGGTGTGCACCAACAACCGACTGACTTGATCGCACAGGTCGATCGATATTTAAATTAGTTGACCAGCATATCAGTAAAGCAATATAGATGATCCCATGATTAATGATTACATGCAGCCCGACATCGTTGCATTCAATTAAAGATGACGATATCATTTCATTGTAAACGCAATCCGCAGATGATCAAGATGACAGGTTGTGGTGAAGCGAAGAGTTCAAGTCGCCTTGATAGTCTTAAGACGTTGCATTGCAAGTATGTTGAAAACCTTGCCGTTTCGCACGAAATTTAGCGTGGCTGCTAGCACACATGCCCCACCGTTACCGCTACCCCTGCTGCAGTCAACAAACATCATATCAGTTTATACTATCGATAACTGTTGACGGCCAGGCGCTCAGAGTGGCCGAGCTCAGGTTCTGGCTAGCCGACGCTCTTGCCTCGCAGTTGACATCGCGGAATGTGGAGATCGCGTCGCTGAAAGCCACTATCTCGGTGGGGCAGACGAAGGTGAAGTCCAGCGGGTAGAAGAAGAGCACCAGGTACTGGCCGCGGTAGTCGTCCAGACAGATCTCGTGAAAGGTGCCGCTGAAAACCGCCTGGCCGCGGAAGAACGGCGCCGGCTGCTGCAGCTGCGGGTACGGCATGTCTGCCACCTGCGGCACACACACACACCTGCAGCTGAAGCGCCTGACAGGCTCCTCGCCCTTCAGCTGTCGGAGTGCGCTTCTGGTTAGATCTGCAGCTGGCGGCCGAAATGTGATATCAAACATAATCAGCATTTCCTGTCAGCCTCCGGGGAGGGTGTTGCGGACCTCGGAAGGACAGCTATCAGGCTTTTTGGGATCTTCCAGACCCTGAAGAAGTCAGAAAGACAGCTCAAAAGTACAGTTATGCCCTGAACGGTGAAAGATCGGTCAGAACCTAGGTCTTCAGGTAGATGCTTGGTGCGCGCACATGCATTATGTTAAAGGCCTTTAACGCAATAGCGGTCAGACCAGGGCGTCCCGAGTCGCCACACCACACCATTCACCACGACTGAAGCACTGCGCAGCAATATCTTTTAAACTCCCTACAGATCCACAATGGCCTTTCGATCTATGCTGGATTTCACCGAATGTGGCTCGCTGTGGAGATGGACAGGAGTAGATTTGCCGGACCAGTTGGTTTTTCTTCGCAAAGCACCCGATTTCGGGGATCTTCCCCACCACCAAGGAAGTTCTCACCGCATTGTTGTTTCGTAGACTGGCTTTTATGACGGTTCCTGCTTTTTCTTCACTTCACTTCACTATCACTTCTTCAACTGGTCGTTATTTTATTTGATTTTCCTAATTTCCCATGTATTTCACTATCGCTGTCGACTATATATATATATATATATATATATATATATATATATATATATATATATATATATGCCTTTGTAAACATAGGGCCCTTTGAAAACAAAGTAGTGATCGAAATCCGAGCAGTTTCGGAAAAGTGGAGAGGGCGCCGTAAGTAGGCAGGGGACCCTGTTCAGATGCTGGCCCCTGGACGAAATTCTGGCTACATCATTGACTGGTAATAGTTAACAAGTTTATTTTTGGGATTGTTCGGATTTTTTTTTTTAATTTGGGAAATTGGTTTGCATGCACTGGTTCACAGACATGCCCTTTTCTTGAGTTGTCTGCGAACCTCCAGTTAATATGCTTGGTGTCCCCTCCCGCGGTGGGCCAGGGAGGGCGGGGGTACCATGGTGTCACGATACACGGTGGCACGAAGTGATGCTATGTGACAAGCGGTGCAGATCAAGTCCAAGACCTGATCTGAATGAGACTGCCGTGGTGTCGCCCGTGCAGGTCAGTTGTGATATTATTGTAGCTGAGCTGTGAAGTACACGCATAACGCCAATCTCACTCGAACTGCTCATAACTACTCTCAGGACGACACGACATGCCAGTGCCCGCATTGGCAGCTGCGGGATCGCACATTGTTGGCTGACATCTGTCCTACTATTAGCCGCCTGGCTCTGTCGACCGCACAAGTATTGACCTGCACGAGCTGCCGAGTGTCGGGGGGCCAGCAGCACCACCTGGGTGTCGTGTTAGTGAGCCGTGCCGATGTCAGCCAACTTGTGCAGGTGCGCCCAGCAAGTTCGAGCGTCACGCTGCTCACGGCGGGAGCAGAAGCAACTACGGGTCCAGCGTCACGCTGCTCACGGCGGGAGCAGAAGCGAATACGGGTCCAGCGTCACGCTGCTCACGGCGGGAGCAGAAGCGAATACGGGTCGGTGAGCAATGTCGTGTGGTGGCTGCGGGAATCGTGTGCAGGCGTTGTAGACACCGCGCGACCTCACTTTGCGCTGTGTGCAGTGGTGTTGATTTCTGAAAATGAATGGATTGAATACATTGAAGCAATGGTCGGGCTCAAATGGGTTGGGGGATGGGGCCACACTCCATAGGGTTCCATGTTAAAGGTTGAAATTATTGGGGGGCAAGGCCAACATTGAGGGGAGGGTACTTGCCCCCCCTCCCAGAAGTGTACAAAACAACACCCATGGCTGTGTGAGTGCTGGTGCCGTGGGTACATGCCTTATGACTGAGGGCAGATGCTGCGCAGAATTCACTGGGAAACTGACATGATTTTCATTCCGGGAATGCAACCACATTCGTTCACTTGAGATCAGCATATCCACCAGTGGAGTGTCCCAAAGTTCTGCAACAATCACAGATGGTATTTTTTGGGTGGGTGTGCTTTACAGGAGTGATTTTGCAATTAACTTACATATTTGTTTCATCCATATGCAATGACATTTTTTCAATGTGGAGGAGTTTTTAGAAAACCGATATTTCATACAACATTTCAGTCAAAATAGTTCTGAAAATCTTTGAACAAATTGGTACATATGTGTTAAAGTATTGTATTTTGTCACCCCATAACAGTTTTCGAATCTAGGAAATCCTTCCTCATTCCAGAGACACATAATATTTTTACAAACTCAGTTCGTGGAATGACGTCATATTTTCACGTCACCGTACAGGACCAACCGATGATCAGAGAGATCTACAAGTCTCAGAATCGTGTTCGGGTCCTAATATAATTCAAAAGACAGCATATAAGCTAACTCTGAGGGGATGGGGTATTTAATTGTACCCCCACGACATTGAGCTGGCATGGAATGACCCAAAAGTCAGTGGTTGAATTTCCGAGATCCCATCACGTCTGAAATTCATACACGTCTTCCTTCACCTCCACTCCCGCAGGAAGGCAGCCAAAAGGCTCTCAAGAGGCCGGTTTTTTTTTTTGGGGGAGTGGTAGTGGTAGCAAGCCAATGCTAAAGGAGAAGCAGGTGCTAACATTGGAGAACTTTCATCGGGAAAAAATGATGAAAAAATTGTCTTTGTGAGGGGAAATTTACCATGTACCGCCCCCCCCAGCTGCGTCACCGCACCCCCGCCCCCGCATACGATCTATTAACTACCCTCCTTCAAATTTCAATCCGACTAAATGCACCCGAAATGCATAATCCAGAACAACACCAGACTCTTGAATATTGGGAGAACGACTGAGTTGGACGAGAGTACCAATAATGTTGTTGAGCTCGGTGGTGCAAAGTTTCCCGCAGTTTCCCCTTCGCTGTTCCTTCAACATTTTTTGGACACAAGCAATGCTTGCAGGTGACACATTTGGTTTGCGGATGCATGTCGCACACGAATAGATATAAAGTGCCTTCTCCTAATGAGATGTCGTGAGTGTAATTCTCCCATGGGTATGTACAAGAACCTCTTCTTGCCCCTTTCAGAGATTCAAGTGATAGTCCTGTTCCTCCCATAGGCCCATTGGCTTCCACCCTCGTTTGCACCTGTCTCTAAAGCCAGATTCACACTGTCACCAGCCAGATAAAATGTCGATGGCTGGACCGGATTTTTCCTTATATGGTAAAAGTTCCGATCCGGCCGCCGGACATTTCTCAGACTGCTTTTGGTCATTTAACGCCCCGTGCTTTGACTCTTTATCTTAACATCGGCCGTGACAGCCATGCACTCTGCAGTGGGATGGAAAATCATATTTGTACACTGCACACTGGGCCGGGCAGCCATGTTGTGTGCACTGGATTGTGCCAGCCATGCTGTGTGCACTGGATTGTGCCAGCCATGTTACGTGCAGTGGGCCGGGCAGCCATGTTTCGTGCAGTGGGCCGGGCAGCCATGTTATGTGCAGCACGTCGGACTACTATGCTTTGTCTAGTGTGCAGTACGCCGGACTGCTGTGCTATGTCTAGTGTGGAGTGCGTCGACTGCTGTGCTATGCATAGTGTGCAGTACGTCGGACTGCTGTGCTATACCCAGTGTGTAGTAAATCGGACTGTTGTGCTACGTCTAGTGCGCAATACATCGGATTGCTGTAATATGTCTAGTGTGCAATAAGTCGGACTGTTGTGCTATGTCTAGTGTGCAGTACGTCGGACTGCTGTGCTATGTCTAGTGTGCAGAACGTCGGACTGCTATGCTATGTCTAGTGTGCAGTACGTCGGACTGCTGTGCTATGTCTAGTGTGCAGTCCATCGGACTGCTGTGCTATGTCTAGTGTGCAGTACGGTGGACTGTTGTGCTATGTCTAGTGTGCAGTACGGTGGACTGCTGTGCTATGTCTAGTGTGCAGTACGGTGGACTGCTGTGATATGCCTAGTGTGCGGTACATTGGACTGCTGTGTATGCCTGGTGTGCAGTACAGCTGAGCTATTTCGCATTGGGCCGCGGCAGACGTGCTATGTGCATGTTATTTCATGTTACATCTTTAACCACCACAGCCTTCTTGGGACAGATAGACCAGAACAGCTTAGTTGTTGCTTGACCATGGGAACGATGTGATGTGCTCGGCACCATTCCGGCCATGCATGTGCGACTGCATGTTGAGCTGGTGCTTGGCAGCAGCCAATGATCGTGGTGCACACCAGTGCCAGCCGTGCTGAGAAGCTGCGCAGCACCATCTGATCCGAGGTTTGAGGACCACACAGCCGCAGTGCCAGCCGTGCTGAGAAGCTGTGCAGCACCATCTGATCCGAGGTTTGAGGACCACACAGCCGCAGTGCCAGCCGTGCTGAGAAGCTGTGCAGCACCATCTGATCCGAGGTTTGAGGACCACACAGCCGCAGTGCCAGCCGTGCTGAGAAGCTGTGCAGCACCATCTGATCCGAGGTCTGAGGACCACACAGCCGCAGTGCCAGCCGTGCTGAGAAACTGTGCAGCACCATCTGATCCGAGGTCTGAGGACCACACAGCCGCAGTGCCAGCCGTGCTGAGAAGCTGTGCAGCACCATCTGATCCGAGGTCTGAGGACCACACAGCCGCAGTGTTGCCGCTCCAGAGCAGGCACACTGACCTCGGACGCGTCCGTGACCTGGTGTGGCGCCGCACTGGCCAGGTCTGACCTGAGGTCAGCGGCGGCGCCGGAGCTCAGCCGCCGGCCGGCCGGCGGCGACTGTTCCCCGAGAGCTGCGGCTGTGTCCGAGCGTGGCTCGCTGTATCCAGAGTCGGTGCCGACTCGTCCTGACCTGCCGCTGCCTCGACAGTCCTCGTGTGAGATCAGTGGTGGCGAGCCGGCCCGGCTGGAGCGGCCCGTCGGCGTACCCGGGCACCGCCTCACCGAGCTACAGGTGCCCATGCCCATGGCTACCGCAGAAGCCCTGTAGCATCAGATCAGCAGTAGTGGTGGGCGAGCGGGCTTGCCACTGTAGCGTGGTGTTCCCTCAGAAGTCCTGTAGCATCAGATCAGCAGTAGTGGTGGGCGAGCGGGCTTGCCACTGTAGCGTGGTGTCCCCTCAGAAGCCCTGTAGCATCAGGTCAGCAGTAGTGGTGGGCGAGCGGGCTTGCCACTGTAGCGTAGTGTCCCCTCAGAAGCCCTGTAGCATCAGATCAGCAGTAGTGGTGGGTGGGCTTGCCACTGTAGCGTGGTGTCCCCTCAGAGGCCCTGTAGCATCAGATCAGCAGTAGTGGTGGGCGAGCTCGCCACTGTAGCGTGGTGTTCTGCCTTAGTGAATTTGCACTCTGTGTATTTTTTATGTGACTTGTGTCCTTGGCTGCCTTTGATCTGTGGTGCTGTCTGTGACCAGTGTCCCGCTGTTGTCTGTGACTTGTGTCTTGGGCTGCCTTTGATCTGTGGTGTTGTCTGTGACCAGTGTCCCGCTGTTGTCTGTGACTTGTGTCTTGGGTTGCCTTTGATCTGTGGTGTTGTCTGTGACCAGTGTCCCGCTGTTGTCTGTGACCAGTGTCCCGCTGTTGTCTGTGACTTGTTTCCTGGGCTGCCTTTGACCTGTGGTGTTGTCTGAGACCAGTGTCCCGCTGTTGTCTGAGACCAGTGTCCCGCTGTTGTCTGTGACTTGTGTTCTGGGCTGCCTTTGACCTGTGGTGTTGTCTGAGACCAGTGCTCGGCTGTTGTCTGTGACTTGTGTCATGGGCTGCCTCTGACCTGTGGTGTTGTCTGCGACTTGTGTCCTGGGCTGCCTTTGACCTGCGGTGTTGTCTGAGACCAGTGTCCCGCTGTTGTCTGTGACTTGTGTCCTGGGCTGCCTTTGACCTGCGGTGTTGTCTGAGACCAGTGTCCCGCTGTTGTCTGTGACTTGTGTCCTGGGCTGCCTTTGACCTGTGGTGTTGTCTGAGACCAGTGCTCGGCTGTTGTCTGTGACTTGTGTCATGGGCTGCCTCTGACCTGTGGTGTTGTCTGTGACCAGTGTCCCGCTGTTGTCTGTGACTTGTGTCCTGGGCTGCCTTTGACCTGTGGTGTTGTCTGAGACCAGTGCCCCGCTGCTGTCTATGACTTGTGTCCTGAGTTGCCCGTAGCTTGAGCGTCATTATTGCAACCGCAAGCTAACAAGATACATGATGTCATAGAAAGCAATAGAAACAATGTGTACCATGTCATAATAAAGACATAATGTAACGAGCACATCATGGAAAATAATAATAGCCATTTCATAATGGCACATTAATATCATGGAGATATAATTTAAGTCTGGGATATAATTGGGCAATACACAACATTTGAAGTCATTATTTTCTTTGGGGGAGGGGCTCAGCAGTATGACATGCGGCTAATTTTCAAACTTCACTTATAAGCTGCAAAGAAGATGTGAATGTGGATGTGGAAGGACATCTGTTTGGCGGAAAATTCAGAATTGAGAATTCACAATATATGTTTACGACTGGAGCAGCTGGGGTCCGACATTCAAATCGTAGAGAACACGACAAAACCTCACGACTCCGCTCCAAAGGGCTCGTCAACTCAGCATTTAGTCATGCATTAAGAAAACACGCGACAATAATCAGCAAAATTATGTAGGATGACAACCTGATGATGTTGGATAAATTGGTGCAGCCACAAACACACAGCGGTAGAGGTGGGCATTCCTCCAAAAATAGACCTTTTGGAAAATATGAGGGCACTGAATTAGCTGCCTAAAAATATTAGCAAGCTAGAGTATCATTTTCAAATCAAATATTATTGGATCTCGGAGGTGGGGGAATTAATGAATGACTCGACCCTCCGAAAAGGTAGTGAAATTCACCCATGCCGTCTCAATATCTCTTGTAAGCGGGAGCCCTCAAACATCCAGTCAGAGGGGTGCATTTTGTGGTCACAAAGGGGAAGGCGTGCTCGCTCTCTTCGCTTTCTCGGATCCGTCCCTATACGCGGCATTACTAATACAGTTTTTATCAGTCTCGAAATCAGTTCTACGTGAATCCAGTTATCCTAACATTACGTCTACGCGATATTGCTGCTGCGGAAGCTTACTCCAACAACTTCACTTTCACTACTTGCCTGGCCGCTGTGCCGGAATGTGAAGATGTCTATGGGTGTAACTTTGCATGTTTTTGGTATAGGGGTTCCATAATATAGACAATTTGGGTATATAATTTGATACCAAAAATCTTCACTCAAAATGCAACATTTATGGTTTATAGAAACATTGCACACGGCTTTTAATCTTCATTAGTGAATCAAACACAAACAGCAACTTGATCAAGCAGCATGTTTTTCAGCTATGATGCTCCATGATGATTCGGTAACAGCTATGGATGCATGCGAACAAAAAGGTGCCCTATCCTTCTTGGAGAATATGCTTCCATACGACGTGCTAAGCCTTCAGGAGTCGTTTTATAAAAGTTGACTGGTGTGATTTAGCAATGGTGTAGAGCAGAATATGAATTGGAATTGCATGATTGAATTCAATCTGAATAGTGAAGGCTAATCGGAATCCAATGCAAATCCATTAACAACAAGCGCCAACGTCGCCACATCTTCGAGGTTCAGACAGCAGATTGAAGGTTGGTGGCAAATCCAGATTTTTGCCCTGATTTTCACCATTTTCCTCGCAAAAATGAAGCGTCATCATAGTTAAGCTATAATACTTTACTACTGGGGACCGTATCCGCACCTCCTCTCACCACCGTCGCTATATCCCTAACAACCCATACAACAAAGTAAATAAAATCCGTTTCCAAAAATATGATGTATTACCACAAGCAAACCGGTAATGTAACTTCGAGATCAATCGCAACTGATCAAAATCAGGACTTCCCGTCCAAATTATATTCCACCCAATTTAAATATAACGCAACCAGAAATTCATACGGATAATCAAATATACCTTACGGCCTACGCGATGTCCACAATACACACCAGGACATCCACGCGATGTCCACAATACACGCCAGGACAATACGCAGACATGCTACTCACCACCGCACTTCAACACATACCACAAACAAAACCACGACACCAACACAAACCTCGCGCGGCTCCCTGGTGGAACGAAGAGTGCCACCGGGCGATCCGCGCGAGGAACCACGCACGACACAGATACGAACGACACCGCACACCGGAAACACTCACAGCATACAAACTGAACAGAGCACTATGCAAACGCACCATCAAACAAGCCAAAAAGACCTCCTGGAATACATTTTGCATTCAATTTAATAGATTCACACCTCTCGGCGAAATTTGGACACACCTCAAAACATTTCAACACCGACAACGACCCCCAGCTAAAGCCATCACACTTATACACAGCAACATCACCAACACAGACCCACAAACAATAGCAAACATTTTCGCAGACAACTATCACACTAGGTCAGGCACACTCCCACGACACCCCCCACCCCCAATCAGACACACACGGCCACACCTTTACAACACTAGGTTTACACTCACAGAATTACAAATAGCAATCGCACAAATAGGAAACACAAGCGTAGGACCAGACAACATACACTACTCATTCTTCAAACATCTACCAATACAAGCATTACACGCATTACTCGACACCTACAACACCGCATGGACAACACATACATATCCACAGTCTTGGTTACACGCTCTTCTCATCCCTATCCCTAAACCAAACACTGACTTAACTCTATGCGACTCTTACCGCCCTATATCACTAACCAGCTGCTTTCACAAACTCTTCGAACGCCTAGTCAAAAAACGCCTTCTTTATATTCTTCAAACACAAAAACTAATCTCTCCTATACAATCAGGCTTTCTTCCTAACCGCTCATGTCTTGAAAACCTCACCTATCTCACCACACACATCCAGGAAGCGGCGGCCAAGAAATGCTCCACCGTCGCCGTCTGCCTGGATCTCAAACAAGCATATGACACTATCAACATCACAGCAATCCTAGAACACTTACACAACATAGACATACAGGGCAGACTTATACACTACCTTCATTTCTATCTATTAAACCGCTCCTTCCAAGTCAAAATCGGACAACACACTTCAGACACTAAATTCCCCACAACCGGCCTAATGCAAGGTTCGGTTCTTAGTCCCCTTCTCTTTATTTTAGGTCTAAATTCAGTCATCACCGACAACCTTTCGGCCAAAATTGCAATCTACGCAGACGACATAGTAATCTGGACATCACAAAAAACGCCAAACCACGCACTAGCAATACTACAAAACGCACTAACAGAACTACACAACAAACTCGCCCTACTAAATCTACACATCGCACCACACAAATCTAAATGTATGTTTTTCGGTTACCACAAACACACAGATGAACAGCCACTAAAAATAGACCAGACACCCATACCATTTGTCACCAGTGCAAAATTCCTCGGCATCACATTTGATCGACGACTCACCTTTCGGCTACACATCTTAGACATTCACAAACGCGCATAAAAAGAATCAACCTACTACGAGTACTTTCTGGCACAAACTGGGGATCCGATCGAAACACACTTCTAACCCTCTACAAATCACTCATTCGGCCAATTTTGGAATACGGATCCCCACTCTTCGAAAACGCTGCTAAAACAAACCTCAAACTTCTAGATAGCCTACAACGCCAATGCTTAAAAATAGCCACAGGAGCCTATATCACCTCACCATACCTCGCACTACATATATACAACCACATACCAGAACTACAGCACAGACGCACACAAGCACTATTAAGATACCACTACAAAACGCAACTAATACCACAACACCCATGTACACAGGCACTAAAACTTCGCACCACACGTGTACATCAACTCATGACAACATCACGACTCAAAACCACAATAGGATGCCGCATCCACCAACACACAAACAGACTACACATCACACTACCCACAGCCAAACCATTACCAACACCCACAGCATGGTGGAAACACGAAACACCCACAACACACTTCCTCATAGACCCTCCAAAACACACATACACCGACGCAGAAATACACCAACTCTTCTTCCAATTCACAGCACAACACGAAAATTACAACATCATATACACCGACGGTTCGAATCACATACACAGCAGACGGGCACAGCGGCGGTGCTGTACCCCAATGCAGCACCGCCGTGGGTTATCCTTCGTGCCCGTCTGCACGACACAGCATCAACATACACAGCAGAATTATATGCAATCTTTTCGGCTTACTCCACCATTTATAACACCAAAATTGAACACAACATCATAGCCACTGACGCCAAATCAGCATTACAAAGCATCACACCATACACCAAACACAAACACCCCCTCATCCCGAAAATACTCAACATACACCAAAAACTGAACGCACGACAAGGACCACTTCTTCTATGGATCCCAAGTCACACAAACATACACGGCAACGAACACGCAGACACTGAAGCAAACATAGCCACAACACTACCACAAACCATACCATGCCCACTCTCACAATCTGACTACTACCCCACAATACAACAGGCACTTAACAAGCACATACAACAAACATGGGACACAGCACTAACGCAACTTCATGAAATACACCCCACATACAAACTTTGGCACACCATCAACCAACGCACCAGACTCAAGGAACGCACTCTAACACGATTACGCCTCGGACACACAGCACTTACACACTCCTACCTCTTACTACAACGCCCACAACCACAATGCACAACATGTCAACGAACACTCACTATCAAACACATACTCATCTACTGCACTAAATACAACAACGAAAGGCAACACATCACAGACTACTGCAACACACGCAACATTCCACTAAACATCACTACACTTCTCAACGACGACTATCCAACATTACACGAGCTTCTCTTCCACTTTCTCTCTACGACACGCCTAATTGATCAACTGTGAAAAAAATAGGCCGGGAAAAAAGACTGAAACTCGTGAAAAAAAGAACAGAAAAACCAAAAAAAACAAAACAAAAACATACAAAAACAAACAAACAAACAAACAAACAAACAAACAAACAAACAAACAAACAAACAGATAACTACAAAAAACAAACGTGTTCTTGCAATGTTAATCTATGGCGATGACCCGACCCCAACCCACCCACTACACCCCATACCACAATCTAGCACCGTCCGGACTGACAGCTTCTTTCGACTACTCCATCTCCGGCTCTCAAACGACTCTTCTCTGCCATCTCTACCTCTTCAAGCTCCCAGATCAACTCAACTCTTCAAGACGACTCCGACTCTACTCGAACATCACTCCACAAATAATCTATCCACCCTGTATCTAATCCTCCTACCATTCTACCACTCACACACAGGAAACAGCCGACATCACCCACAGGTGGCAGGCTGGCCAAACACAACAACACACACACACACACGATGTCACGAAGAGATAATGTCTGGAGCAGTGTTAAGCTGTCGTAGTAACGCCCGTGGCAGAAATGTAGCATGGCAACGATGCTGCGTTAGGAGGTGCTGTGCTGTGTGCTGTTAGGAACGGTAGTCCGCTGCAGTACAGTCTGCTGCAGCAATGTTGCGTGGAAATAATGCTGGGAGTAATTGGTTCCGCGGCAGTGATTTCGCCTGGCAATGGTGGCGGAAGTTTTGCTGTAAACAGTAAATTCAGCAGCAGTATTGACGGCGCAACGTCATTTAGGTTGTGCCTCACAAACAACGCTAGACAGTATTATCAACGAGTTTCAGCAGAGCTCGCTTAGCTTGGATGCATGGCTTGTCATGAATCTTAGCGCATTCATCATATAGTTAATTGATATAAACATTCCCAATATGTTCCAGTTGTGCTCACAATATGCATAATGGAATGTTGTAAGCCGAGACGGGGCTGTCAGGAGACGGGGTGGGGGCTATGGCGGGGGAGGGGAGGGGGTGTACATACGCCTGGCTACGGTAGGCCGCTGTTGAGTAAGTGACGGTTGTGGCTGGTGGTGACCGGTGCTCTGGACCACAGGCGCAGCCGACCAGAGGTGTCTGACACACAGCCGGCCGCACAGTGGTGGGCGGACCCGTGACGGTCTGACACGGTGTGACCGGGGCGCGTGCGCGACACGAACACCGACGCCGGTCACCACTGGTGGGGCGTGGCTGAATGATCGTCACCTCTGAAACAGCTGCGTTCGAAGCACATCAATGTTGTTGTGTTTTTTTCTTCAGTAAGATACAAACAATGTTTTTGCTGCATGTGGCAAGCACACGCAGTAGATCATTGCTATCTGGTACGCTGCCTGTTGCACTGCGCTATGTGACATACGGCACCTATAGGATGTTATGGTGCAAATATGCAACATTGATGAAACTGTGTGAAATTATATTTTCCGCCGGCTGCATTATTTGGCATGCTGAATGACGGTCTCATTACGAGATGGTTTATGTTTGAGGCTTCCGTTGAAGTAGCGTGATGGGTGTTGTGAACGGAACTGCCTTCAATAGGATGACCTGCATTAATTCGCCTCCAATGCTGAGGAATATTTTTGCCAATTCTTGCTACTGCCGCTGGCGGTGACGACGATAATCAGGGTGACTGATATGATGCATCGCAACTACTCCCTCCAACATTATTACTTGCGTCAATAGTAGCACACGTGGTGGTGGTGTGGTGGTGGTGTGGTGGTGTGGCGCACCCACTTTAGGTGCATATGCATGATTGGAGACCCTGGGATGAATATCAGAGTTCTCACAACTTTTTCTTCCACTATTGAACACAATCGGGACTTTAACCCGCGCCGTCTCGGGGGGGGATTGTTATCCATCACCCCTAAGGTCTTCCGCGGATAGTGAAAGAATGGTGCCTGGCAGCGCGCCGAAATTTGGCATACCTTTTTCCACATCAATTTGGCATGTTGTGTCAAAATTTTGAGGTCAGGTCATCTAGAGTCAACGAGTTAGTGAAGGTCAAGTGAGGTCACCTCCAAAAAAGTTCAACCAGTCGTCACGCTTTAACGGATAGAGATATTTTAGTGAAACTTTCAACGTTTGCTTATCTTTAGGGACACAATAAAACGCACGAGCAAAAAAAAATCCCCGTTTTTATTACTTATTAGTTTTGCATATTTGCCCATTAGAGTTAAAATCGAAGATTCTGGCTAAAGTAAGCATTTTTTATTAGAGTAAGTTGACTTCGAACATCGTTTTTCGGTCCGCTCTACCAATTAGAAAAATAAAATTTTTAGAAAACTTTAAAACTCAAACTTTTGAAATTTCCAAAAACTAAAATTTAGATTTTTGGGTGGCCAAAAATTGAATGGCCCTGGTCAATTTCGTCTTCGTTTTCTGATTACAAATAATTTTGGGTTTTTCAAATCTCCCCCAAAATTAACTCCCCAGAGCCAAAAACATGATGTAAGTCGTGAAAATCTAGGCCCCCTGGTGACATCACTTTTGGGGCAAAGTAATTGGGAGTGGTGTCTGGCCCTACTCTTCGAGCGCTTTCCGATGACACCTCTTTCGTTTTCGTGCGACGCTTAGTTTGGAGATTAGAGGGGGGTTATCCACCCCCCGAGACGGGGTGTGAGGATCTCACCGGAGAGACTGACTGACTGAGGATCTGACCGGAGGGTTAAAAAAGAATGAATACTAGAGTGGCTTCACACGATCACAGTCCACGTCAAGCAGAGCTTGCTGCGCAAACCCTGAATCAACCTGCTGACACTTCAGTTCACCGACATAATTTTAACCGAGAGCTTCATGTCCCGTCACAGCTTCGAAACAGCCGTCCTGTTCCGTCCAGCCGTCTTCGAGGCAGCCTCAGGAAGCTCCACAGTCCCGTTCCTGACGGGCCGGTTGCAGGATGTCCTGGAGGTATGTGGACGTCACAGTTGATGACTACTGTCACTGCACGACATGTGTGCATGCTTCGTGTGCACATGACAGCTGCAGCGGCAGAGACCTAGCGGTGATTTCAGGCATCACCAATCGCTCCTGTCAGCCCTGTCACATCGTAGCATTCTGTCTGCTGGTATTTGTATATATTTGATGAAGACGTGAATAAGATGAAGGGAAACATGAGCTTCGCCTGATTGAACTCAGGTATTATATTCACCACGCATTTCAGGCGACTAACATTTTAAAACTAAAATAGATGTGAAAATTGTTCTCAATAATTTGACCTGCATTGATCGACAAGCCATTCGTCATTTGCTATGACCGAGAAGTTGCAATAATAATCAATCACACGAGGTAAATGTTTAGAAAGGTGCCGAGACCTATCGAAGTCACCCCGACTGATGGTGTATCTCCCTTTACCAAGCCTCCCAGCTCCAAATGGGCGCAGGGATATAAAGTTATGTTTAATGGCCATACGGGTGCTTCTCAGTTGTTCTCGACTGAAGCGTTAGGAGAGAAGACATGTCACCTCTCCTCCGCTAAATCATTCGTTTAAAGACAGCTGAATTGAGCTAAATGTAGGCTCCGAAATCTCCGAAGGTAATCGTCTGCTCTACAGCTCCGCAACTCTTCACTCTGCGAATCCCACAGCTGCCTACCAGGCGACTCTGGTCGCTGGGAGGGTAGTACATGAACTGTTTCAGTCACTGTTTGGCAATAGTCGTCATTTTGATAGCTACAGCCACATTTGTACCCTGCAATTTGGTTAGTTTGTATTTGCTTCACCTCGACAAATGAATAAAAAGCGACAAGCTCATGTGCCTTAGTCTAGCTAATGCTTCGGACAGTGATTAGCACTTTCATATGGTGTTTTTGTTCACCTCATGCATCCTGTGAATAGGTACTGGCATCGCAGCTGCACGAATTTGCGTTCGAGGATGCAACAAATAGATCGATGGCGTGATAACGAATTTGCATTGGGTTTTCCCTGATGATTGACTGTTACTCAGCCGATGCACATGTTGTGTTCGCCTATCAGGACAGGGTAGTGGTGGGTATAGTAGAACACCACATGCCAAGTACATCAAAGACCAAAGGAAGCTTATTTTCTCTTGACATCTGAGAAGTGCTATTGCATTTTGCTTCCAAAACTAAGTCCGAAACAGTAATCTACAATATTTTGTTTCCACAGATTAACGGACAAGAAAAGAACAACCGCTCATTCCCTTGAGCAAGTCACGACTGTAAAGTTTTCTAGGAAATGGTCAATGAACGAATGAAAGGCTTTTTCGAAAGGAATCAAGTTCTATCTTTCTCCCGCCCTAAGTACCATCGTTCCGCAACAACGCACGTTGACTAACACGACTAATGATGCGGTTGCACTGCAGGCCAATGGTGAACTTATTAAGGTACTAGGCGGTATCAACATTTCTACATTTACAGTCCACATTTAATCAAGTACATAGTTGCTCTCTTAGAACAGATCCAGCAAGATGCCCTGTTTAACAGATAACGAGTTCTAGGAACCTTCAATATGTCCCATTTTGATTCGTTTCTCCTGATGTTCCAAGCCAATTATATACCTGCCGTGGTACGTATTTGTCGGTGTTGGATGTGGTTTTGTTGAACGGCCAGGTGCATATGTACGAAGTGAAGTGAATTTAATTGTAATTATATTGATGCAACTCGACGATACATAAGGATAAAGACACAGAAGAACGCAGAAGGTTAAGCAAATCATTTTTTACATATTGTCCCGAAATCTGACTGACACCTGGCTTTTGATGAACTTTCAAAGCCAATATTTATATCATAGAACGGCAAAAGCGTGACGTCTCTCACAAGAAGCGTTCATTTTACATGCTTTTGAAAAGAACATGACCACCCGTATCGTGGATGGCTTCAATCATCTTTGTCCCAAGAAATGAATGTCATAATGTCAAAGCAATTTCATACGAGCGTTAATGTTAAATAACTGCTTCAGAGGCAAGAGTTCGCCGAGTTTGTCCCATGAGTGATAATCGTTCGGCCTTAATTTCATGTTCCATCACACTGCCTCAAAACATCCAACATGATGATCAGTGTGCAATTTGCAATCTTAAAAACAAGCGCAAGGGCATTATCGTTTGCACCTCATGCTCCAAACCCAGCCACCGATTCTGTGTTGGCCTGACTCGAGCCCAAACTCCTGCGCTTGGCACTTGGCATTGCCGCCAGTGTAAGCAGGCTGTTGCCCCTTCAGATCATGCCGAGGCCACAAATCCGTTTTCCCCGCCAGTAAACATGGCTACTACTCTCGCGTGGCTTCAAGCAAAAGTGCCGCTGCTTCGCGATGTCTCCAAGGGTCACGACACATCAAAACTGTACAGTGGCCATGGCCATTGTGCAGCCATGCGCAGCACAGTGGCTCATGGCTGCACGCCTCCCAGTCCCAAGCCTGGGTCTCCTGATGAGCAATGAGACCGTACGTGTGGCTGTGGCACTACGTCTCGGTGCGCCAGCTTGCGAGCCCCATCGCTGTCGCTGTGGACGGCTTCTCGACACGTACGGTCATCACGCCCTCTCGTGCCGCTATAACGCTGGCCACCTTCCGCGCCATGCAAGTCTCAACGACGTGGTGGCACGGGGCCTGAAGTCTGCCGGCATCCCCTCCATTCCGGAACCTGTGGGGCTGGACCGAGGAGACGGGCGAAGACCAGATGGTCTCACGGTTTTCCCCTACAGAGAGGGGAGGTGTCTGATTTGGGACGCTACATGCATCGAAACTTCCGCTGAATCGGTGGCGATCGGCTGTACCATCGATCCCGGAGCAGCAGCCCGCGAGGCAGAAGCGAGCAAGAGGCGCAAGCATGCTGATCTCGGTTAAAGGTTCTCCCGGGACCTATGTGTGCCGACACGCAGGGCACAACACACTGCACCCGGACTTCTGATTGAACCTTCAGCCTTCTGCCAGTAATCTCACTGCTAATGCACATGCGCTACCAATACTCTGTTCACTCTCCATAAGCCTGCGCTGGATGATGCATGCCTAGAAACATCGATGTGTACATCGCTTGAACGTCACACACGGCACAATCTCCGACAAGCAGTTGCTTCTAGCACTAAGCGATTGTCTATGGCAGTGTGCCAAACCGGTGACAATGCGGCAAGGTCTTATGGAAACAGATAGAGAGACAGCAACACAGCAAGACAGAGGAGACATTCTTCACTTGCTGCCACATTATTGTTCAACGTGCTCTTATCCTTGAGCTGGGTGATGGCACTGAGCTGAAAGAGTGCTCCTGAGCTCCGCGATTGCCCTTTCAGCTGTGAGAGGATCCTCAGAGCTGTCAGAGGGTCCTGCGCTCGGAGATATTCCTATGCGCTGAAAGAGGACTGGCTGGGGGGGGGGGGGGTAAGTTTTGTGGGGGGAAGACCAGTTTTTGTCAATACCTGCATGGTGTTCGTCGCCTCTAAATATCCCAGGGGATATCTCAAGTACCCAATCTAATGTCAGTGGACCGGGCCAACATTGGATGACCTTGAATGCCGCTCAATGTACTAATATCGTGATTGGCTTCATTTCACAAAATGCAAGCTTGGAACTACTTTGGCCGATGAAAGTATATCAGCTGTACCAGAAGTCTATTCGGTCGCGCTGGCATGCCCTCAGATAGTTCCTTGGAATCATCGATAACAATCTTCGGGAGGGGGAGGATGAGGCGACGCGACCCCTTCGTAAAGTGACGACCCAGTTAAATAATAATAATTTCGTGCTCAATCACCACCTGAGAGCACAACTCCAGACACCTGTCTGGTCGGGGCGTAAGGTGGCCCCCATCCCAGCCATGAGGTGGGATGCCAACCCTCGCTCGCACGTCCGTCGGAGCGACTTTTACCGGGAAAATCTGGCCATTGCCGGTGGCTACCTGTGCTCAGGTATGGCTGTCTGCAGGAACCGGAGCCGTCTGCCACGTCCCACAGGATCTGGCCCGACCTGACAAGCCACGTCACAGGGGTTATCAGACGAGGGACGAGCCTCGTGAGTCATAGCCGGCGGCTGACTCGGCTCAGATATGGCCGGCTGCTGTCTGCAGGAACCGGAGCCGTCTGCCACGTCCCACAGGATCTGGCCCGACCTGACAAGCCACGTCACAGGGGTCATCAGACGAGGGACGAGCCTCGTGAGTCATAGCCGGCGGCTGACTCGGCTCAGATATGGCCGGCTGCTGTCTGCAGGAACCGGAGCCGTCTGCCACGTCCCACAGGATCTGGCCCGACCTGACAAGCCACGTCACAGGGGTTATCAGACGAGGAACGAGCCTCGTGAGTCATAGCCGGCGGCTGACTCGGCTCAGATATGGCCGGCTGCTGTCTGCAGGAACCGGAGCCGTCTGCCACGTCCCACAGGATCTGGCCCGACCTGACAAGCCACGTCACAGGGGTCATCAGACGAGGGACGAGCCTCGTGAGTCATAGCCGGCGGCTGACTCGGCTCAGATATGGCCGGCTGCTGTCTGCAGGGGCCGGAGCCGTCTGCCACGTCCCACAGGATCTGGCCCGACCTGACAAGCCACGTAACAGGGGTCATCAGACGAGGGACGGGTCTCGTGAGTCATAGCCGGCGGCTGACTCGGCTCAGATATGGCCGGCTGCTGTCTGCAGGGGCCGGAGCCGTCTGCCACGTCCCACAGGATCTGGCCCGACCTGACAAGCCACGTCACAGGGGTCATCAGACGAGGGACGGGTCTCGTGAGTCATAGCCGGCGGCTGACTCGGCTCAGATATGGCCGGCTGCACGGGCCGGATCTCTCTGTCACGTTCCAGAGGACCTGGCCCGGCCGGACCAGCTACGTCACAGGGGTCAGCAGAGGGCATCAGCCGCCAACTTCCTCATGGCCCCACCGGGTGCCGTATCTGACGTGTGATATCATCGGCCACTGGCAGCGAACAAGTCGGAAAGGGATGAAGGAAGATGCGGCTCCCGTAGATATGACACTTTTCTGATCACTACGAGCCACGAACACATTTCGATGAGACACATTTCGAAATCAGACCCGGCGTCATAACTTACTCAAGATACGACAGTTGTGAGTAGTGCTCAAGCAGGTTGTTTTCAAAGCATTGCTTATGCAATATCAATCCGGCATGGGATATTTTTCCTTTGCGGAGTAACATTTATGTAGGAGAAGATAACGAAATGAGGACACAATGCAGGCATCGGCCGCCGTCAATCCACACTGAATCAAAGATCCACTACCTAAATGTATCGTCAGCACACGATGGTCAATACGGTACCACGAGGAAAGAAGGACTGATAATTGCGGCAAATGCGGCGACTCCCTTAAACCTTAGCCACCGAATGCCCGGTACAGACTTCCAGGAGATGGCCAGCCAACTAGCGTTGTTAGCTGAAGGCCAGTGGGGCCGTTCTCGCTGCTACAAAACAGTAGGTACACCCCACCTGAACCATTCAATCCGTCAAAGTTCAACAAACAAAGCCGGTCTGAAATGAGACGGTTTCTCCTGCGGTGCATCGCGTGTGTTCTGCAGCGCCGCGCTGGCGGCAAATGCAGCCGCCGGCGGCATTCGCGGCGCACGTGCACGGCGTCGGGCGGTGGTGACCTCGCCGCACGCCCACACCGCCGCTGCACTACGCCACTTTCACCTGGCGTTGACGGCCGGCCGGCCGTTTCACCTTGCGCGGTGTCGGGCGGCGGAACGGCGGGAGACTGCAGCGGCAAGTACGACAGGCAGCTAACACCGGCGCTGGGACTGTGTGTCGAGCGTGTGCAGCAGCTGCGGCGGTCGCGATGCGGTGCCTCGTGTTGATGTGTGTGCTGGCTGCGGCCGTGGCGGCGCCGTCAATGTACTCCAAGACGGACAACGTCTACAGGCTCGGTGAGCAGGTCGCGGCTGGCGTGCTGTCTTCTGAAGGACAGCGGCACGTCAAGCAGCAGGGGCGGACACAGGCATTCTGATCGGGGGAGCACTGGACGATTTTATCTCAGGATTCTCCGCAGGAGAAACAATCGATTAGGTGCCGTTGGATCTTACCAAGAGACACCCTTAGTGCCTTCGATGGGAGTCAGGAGTGCCTTCGCGAGTTGGCGTCCTTAGTACGGTCATGTCGTGAGTGACGAAACCACTGCCTTCGATCGATGAAGTGAGGGGGAGGGATTACGTACCCCAGTGCTCCAGGAACCGCCATTGTCGAGCAGCACTTCGGGGATTTTAGACGGCTCAAGCTTGAGGTAACTTACAGAATGAGTACGCAAAACGTTACACCCAGTGCGTGGCTTGTCTCATTTCCGCATGATCTCAAAAATGGTCAGTGATTTATGTCATGATTGATGACAATTAAGTGGTCGTTTAACCAGCGTAATCAGGATATTCAAAGCAGAGGCCATATCTTAGTGAAGTTCAGGTAAGCAATGCTTCCCCAGGCCACTTCATATTGCGCCATGGAAGCCATCTTACTACTTGCATTCCAGCAGGTTACACTTTAAATCATGTTCACCCAATGATTTGTCATGCTATTGTCACCATTTTGCGTTGGGAAAAATACTACCAAGAGACAATTTTGTCATTGCTATGAACCAATGTCGGCACACTTTGGGCCGCAATGCTTTGTGTTTGCGTAACGAAAAGAAGCTGACATATTGATAGGTTACTTGGACTTGGGGGCGCATCGACTGCGTTGACCATACAGTGCCCATGAGCGGACACAGTCTTCCGAACATGTGTGTTGGTTTCATTCCAGTAGCTGTCGCGGCTTTCGCGTTTTGACGACAATGAAATGTAACCTTTTGACACCCGTGGTCTGTGTCACCAGTAAGGTGACATTATGGCTGGCTTTACGAGTGAGGTGGCGTTCGTGGTTTGTGTCACGGGTACGATGGCGTCTATGGCTTTTGACAGGGTGGCGTTTATGGTCTATGACACGCATACGGTGGCGTCTACGTTATGGCATGATCACGATCGCGTTTATGGTTCGTGACATGAGTGACGAGTGTAGTGTACGTGGTGTCGATCAGACGTGGCAAATGGTGACACACGTGACGTGAGTGTAGTGTACGTGGTGTCGATCAGACGTGGCAAATGGTGACACGCGTGACGTGAGTGTAGTGTACGTGGTGTCGATCAGACGTGGCAAATGGTGACACACGTGACGTGAGTGTAGTGTACGTGGTGTCGATCAGACGTGGCAAATGGTGACACACGTGACGTGAGTGTAGTGTACGTGGTGTCGATCAGACGTGGCAAATGGTGACACACGTGACGTGAGTGTAGTGTACGTGGTGTCGATCAGACGTGGCAAATGGTGACACACGTGACGTGAGTGGTAGTGTACGTGGTGTCGATCAGACGTGGCAAATGGTGACACACGTGACGTGAGTGTAGTGTACGTGGTGTCGATCAGACGTGGCAAATGGTGACACACGTGACGTGAGTGTAGTGTACGTGGTGTCGATCAGACGTGGCAAATGGTGACACACGTGACGTGAGTGTAGTGTACGTGGTGTCGATCAGACGTGGCAAATGGTGACACGTGACGTTTTGATCAGACGTGAAAGTGTAGTGTACGTGGTGTCGATCAGACGTGGCAAATGGTGACACACGTGACGTGAGTGTAGTGTACGTGGTGTCGATCAGACGTGGCAAATGGTGACACACGTGACGTGAGTGTAGTGTACGTGGTGTCGATCAGACGTGGCAAATGGTGACACGCGTGACGTGAGTGTAGTGTACGTGGTGTCGATCAGACGTGGCAAATGGTGACACGTGACGTAGTGTAGTGTACGTGCGAAGGGTGACACACGTGACGTGAGTGTAGTGTACGTGGTGTCGATCAGACGTGGCAAATGGTGACACACGTGACGTGAGTGTAGTGTACGTGGTGTCGATCAGACGTGGAAAAGGGTGATGAGTGAGTGTAGTGTACGTGGTGTCGATCAGACGTGGCAAATGGTGACACACGTGACGTGAGTGTAGTGTACGTGGTGTCGATCAGACGTGGCAAATGGTGACACACGTCGTGAGTGTAGTGTACGTGGTGTCGATCAGACGTGGCAAATGGTGACACACGTGACGTGAGTGTAGTGTACGTGGTGTCGATCAGACGTGGCAAATGGTGACACACGTGACGTGAGTGTAGTGTACGTGGTGTCGATCAGACGTGGCAAATGGTGACACACGTGACGTGAGTGTAGTGTACGTGGTGTCGATCAGACGTGGCAAATGGTGACACGCGTGGCATGAGTGTAGTGTACGTGGTGTCGATCAAGCGTGGCAAACGTAAGGACCGAAAGCTCGCCCACGACCTGCCAGTTATTTGACCGACCTTTGGGATCAATTCCGGTCTTTCAACCGGTTTGTCAGTTCATCGTAATTATTATTGTTTTAATTAATATCAACGTAAAAACAAACTTGTGATGATAATGATAAGGTAGCTTGGCCACTCCAATAAAACCAGCCATTCCTTTTGTTATATGCACTGCAACTGATAATGATCAATACATGCATGCATTCAGATGCACGATGATACATCCTTAGACATTTACATCCTTAGACATTTCTAATATTTCTGGGAATCTAATTACTGAAAACAACAGATTATCAATTATATTGGTTGATAGCTAAAACCTATTCATGAAATGCAAATTATTTTGAAGTATGATGTGAAAAGTTCTCAAAGGTAAGGTTTTCAACTGCAATAAAGCCAAGGACTGTGAGTTGGCTTCACCAGATATCAAACCATAGACTATAGCCGGAGCCAGGTTAAAATGTCCAATACATGGCACAAGTCTCAGTATTGTAGCACATGGTTTTATGATGATGCACCAATTCCATTGGTCTTTTGTGCATGGTTGCATATGCAATGTACATCATTTCCTTCAAAATTAGTTTAATGACAGTGCAAGGAAAAACAAGTCTTCTATCAGAAATTTATTATTTTGGTACTCGCAGGCTTGCATAGGTAAGAGCAAAATTCAACACAAAACACCTCTTGACATACACAGCTCAATGCTTACCTTTCTAATGAAAAGAAATGAAGAAACTTACAACCATGGGAAAGGCTTGAATCATTTATCTTTAACTAATCCATAGCACACTGCGCATGCATGCAATCAGTGGCGCAGCCAGGATTTTCATAAGGGGGACCCGATAAATATAGGACGAAATGGAGAAAGGTCCCACACGCGAAACGCGCCGCAAATTGAAGGTTTTTGCGTCGTGAAATTCCCACAATTTCTCCTTTCATGAGTGTATATTTGAGTGTTAACGGGGGGGGGGGTCTTGGTTGCGCCTCTGCATGTAATATTTGTTATCAATGCACTACTAGATTCAGAAGTAGAAACTTAATATTCCTGAGTCTGCCAACTGCATACTGCATTGCATTCTCTGCAATCCATATTCCATGATCCGATTGCTGCCCTGGAACCACTGGTTGCACAATATTAGTCATCATATTAGACTCTGATATTAAGAGGATTTGGTACTTGCTGTAGGTTATCGAACGTAAAAACTCAAGTAAGGACTAATTCATGAATGCACTGACACCAAAGCAATACTGGCACAATATATACTCGTATATATATATATATATATATATATATATATATATATATGTAGATATATATATATATATATAGATATATATATATATATATATATATATATATATATATATATATATATATATATATATATATATATATATATATATATATATATATATATATATATATATATATATATATATGTAGATATATATATGTTCGACTAAATAAAATAAGAACTAAATCACAACTGCCACAACTGTTAGCTATTGGGTTCTTTTACGACGCACCAGGCTACTGGGTCATATAGCGTCGCCAACCTCTCACGCCGGTTGGTCCCGGGTTTACTTGATAATCCCGCCGGTTCTTGGATTCGAACCCACGATCGACCAAGACCAAGAACGACCGCGACCAAAAATCCAACTCCCTAACGACTGAACTACCGTGGCCACCAACCATTGTTTTTTTCAGAATAGTGCAATTTTAAACTTGCTAATGACATCGGTTTCGGGCACAATCGACGAAAGTAAACGGTTGAAGGCAAGACTCGTCATCCATCGGGTTTTAAAGAATCCCATTAACCCGGCACCTAGCCATCGGATGGGGGATTTACTGTGGGCGAAATAAAGTGGGCTGCCAAGACGTTTTTCCGTATGGCACTGCGGGAAAACACCCGACCCGTGACTACGTGACATTTACAGAACTGAAGCAGAGCAGCCGTGGGAAATAGGCATCACATCAACATGACTACTAACGGACCTCGGGGATGGAAGCTAAATCAGAGCATTAAGGAATGCTGGCTTGGTATTTGAGTGACTTACTATCTCCTCTCTGAATTATTAAACGATCAGGATTGATGTCGGAGCTTCCGTAGCAGACACCTATCAAGTCCAAGGCATGTTTGTAATATAATGCACCTTTATATGTGTTTTACTGAAAGTGTAATTTATGTCCAATGCCAACAGAGCTGGTGCCAGTATCATCGACGGTGATTCCTCTAGAAGATCTGGAGTATACGGTCGGAGTGGGATTCAATGTCTACAAAGGACCAAAATACCAGCACAAAGGAGGGAAGCCATCAGATCTTATCACCGCAAGTAAGAGCCACTGGATCCCATCCAAACAGCTGCCGCTCTTTTTGATCCTGATTAATAGAAGATGCACTTGATGTGCAATTTTGTTCTCCCCATGTGATATCTATTGGTGAGTATTGTGGTGAGCAAAATGAATAAAGCTCTTCCGTTTCCTTTATTTCTCAAAGCTGTACGCAAGAACAATGTAGTGCTATTAGCGAATACGGGGTGAAGATTCTCGCCCATACGGATACAACTTACAGCCACCATCCCTTCTGCAAGGTTCAGCACCAAGGCACACGAAGTGTGCTTTAGCACGCGCACCGGAAGGGGGAATCCCCTACCCATCCTTGTTTCGACAATATCTCATAAACGGGCATGGGTATTGTACCGAAATGCTGTGGCTGTGTTGTTAATGTGTTACATTTCGCTAATCTTCCGGTGCTTTAGAATACTCCATAGACCGCCTTTAAATGATATCTAGGGGAACCGCTAAAACTAGAGTACACTCGACTAAGATCCAAGCATATATATCATCCCGTCCAGCAGCTTTATTAAGTAGTATGCTCTTCAACTGTTTTTCTACATTGTGTGTAGTTATTGCAAAATTCCAACATATCACCTGCCATAACATAGCCTTCAGTGGTTTTTTAATGTACCTCAGTTCTATTTAGTAAATATTGATGAAAATTGCTTGATTAGGGACTCAGCTATATTACAATCATGAACCGCTATTTTGCCATCTACCTTCAGTGGCCCTACACCACAATTTTAGACTTAAATTTGTAGAAGCTAAACAACCTCTTCGCATTGCTTGCGGAGCATTTCCGAACTAATTTAATGTCAGCCAGTATTTTAGATGCCCTAGCACACCTAACTTTATTTCTTGCTATTCTATATGCTTCTTGGTTTGCCCCTGAGCTAAGATCATTTAGTTTCTTAAATGCCTGCTTCTTTGACTCCAATAAATGTTTTACTTCCTTGGCCAGCCATGAAGGGTGCTTAACCTTATTTAGTTTAATTTCCCTATTGGTAAAGAACCTATCCTTGCCTTGAAATCGCTTGTCTTTTACAATTCTTCACATTTAATAAGCATCTACGCCCATCAATAACTCTTCCCAGCGAATTTCATCCAGGAAATTTCTGACCCCATTGCAATTTCCTTTAGCAAAATTTGGAATCAATGTTTAATTGAGTCCAGGGTATGTATTCTAGGCAAGCCCACTTACAGCATATGATGAAAAACGTATAATGCTGTGATCACTATTATCGAAGTTCTCTCCTATGTTCACATTTTGCACACATTTGTCATCATTTGTAAGCACGAGATCTAGCAATGCATTTCTCCTTGTAGGCTCATGTTTCATTTGAAAGCCGAAACGTTCCTCAAAGCAAGCCATGAAACTTCTTCCTGAGTTGCTTAGACGTCTAGTTTTGTCTCCCATCCCTGCTATGGTGAAGTCCCCCAACAATAGAGTTCTCCTGTGCACTCTATTACTTATCTCTTCCTGCATCAACCTGTCAGTGTTTTCATTCTGGTCTGGTGGCCTATAGAATGCTCCAATCCTTAATCTTGTTCCATTCTTTAGGATGATATCGCCATGAAATAGGCTTCATGCAATGGCGAAAGCAAAAACCACAGCTTTTGGTATATTTCAGTACTGCTATTGTCCTAGTCGAATGCCAGTGTAGTTAATTAGTTTGCACCTAATCTACATATCATGGGAAACTAGAAATACGACTCGTAGTCCATCTGCCGGTCGGAAAATTCGACTGGGGAAACAGTTGAAAGCCGAGTAGCACCAGTGTTGAATAAAGATGTCCTGCCTGCCACCCAACGAACATAAGAATAGGTTCGCAAGCCGCAGTTGGCAAGTTAATTTTCGTGTGTAGGGGTTTATAGGTATAAACATTCGCAGTGGATAGTGTTCACGTGCAGGAATTTTTAAGTATAAACATTCGCAGTGGATGATGTTCGTGCTACGAGCATAAATCTTTCTCACACAAATAGCTTATTTCGGTTATCTGAGCCACATCACATTGGGCCCGTCATCAACAAACGGAACTATAGGGAGCCTAACCGCACTGAAAACTGAGACAGGGATATGTTTTACTTGTCGTCAGAGGTGCAGCCAGAGGGCGGGACCCGCCCCGTAGCAACCAGAAATGCGTTAGATGTAACAATAAATTGATATATTTTCAGAACGCAATCCCCTAAGACTTCTGCCGAACACTTTTTTCACTGTTATTTCCGGGGTCGGGCCACCTTTAGGAAAATCTTTCCTGGCTGCGCCACTGCCTGTCGCTGAGGTGGAGGAGCCACTTTTTTATTAACTGATGGAAGAGCAAGTATCTTCTTGGCTACTGCCTGTAGTGAATGCTTCAGCGCACTGATACCAGTAACTAATCTATATAAATTACCGAAGTGGACAAATCAGCATGTTTCTCGGCCTCCACTTATATAAACATCAGGTACGCAACATCAGGTATGCAACGAATATGTTCATGGCTAGCAGAGCTGGCATGTACAAGGTTCGTAAGAATATGATTACGTTATATGGTTCATGTTGAAGAAGGTTCTAAAGCAGAGTCAAGCATTTCATAACATTCGTATATGGGAGGACTTTTGCATCAAAATGCATACTTGGGCAAAGATGGAAATGTGTTCGAAAAACACCACAAGCGCAATGCCGATAAACATCAAGCTTGTAAGTTTTAGGCTCGAAACCATGAGCCTCCTAAGCCTCGGACTCGTCAGCACAAGTTAGGTTGGGTTATGTTAGGTTATGTAGGCAAACAATATGAAAGCATGAAAGTTCTCCAGCACAAAATTCGTGGACGAAAAATTTATAAGGATAAGGCCCACAAACACAGCACACGTAATCTGACTTGCAAATGTATCCACATGAATGTGTGTGGAAATATGATTTCCCCTAATTTTCAGGGAATGTGTCATTATCCGTCCATAGATGTTCATTAGCTGGATAACGTAGACGGAAACGCGACCTGAATATAGCACTCTAACCCGCACCACTAGGCTATGCTAAAAACTGGAGTTAGTTGGAACCGTTTTTTGCTTGGGTTGTTGCAGGCTGTCCTCTATCTTCAGTTACTGTTTTATTTAACGTTTAGCTGCTGATTAAGAGTCTGGCTCATCTGACCTCCCCTGAATTGAAGCAAAGATTTTCTTCCGTAATACACGGTTGGTGATCCAAGCTTATCATGTGCTCCATTGGTACTGACCGCAGCGACACCTGCGAGTACCGACTGCAGCGACACCTGTGAACATGGACCTTAGCGGCACGGGTGCTATAGTACTGACTGCTGTATCACCTGTGCAGCATTATTACCGACTGCTGTGTCACCTGTGTTCCATTAATACCGACTGCTGTGTCATCTGTGCAGCATTATTGCGGACTGCTGTGTCACCTGTGTTCCATTAATACCGACTGCTGTGTCACCTGTGCAGCATTAGCACAGACTACTGTATTACCTGTGCAGCATTAGCATAACTACAATGTCACGTGTGCAGCATTATTTCTGACTGCAGCGACACCTGTGTTGAACTATTGCTCACACCATCTTCACTATTGCACTAATGTTGAGTATAATCGAAACCGCGCCGCTTGGTTGTTGACCACAGTCGTTGCGACAGCCGACAGGCGGCGAAGCATCCGGATGTAGGGGGGGGGGGGGGGGCAGCGCTTGCTTCTGTTGCTTATGGCCGCTGCCATAGTGCACTGACACTTAATAAAAATCCTCGTCTGTTTCAGATGGCAAAAAGAAGGGCCCGCAGAATAAGGCTTCCGTGAAGCAGCTGACGAAGGTTGACTTCGAGCGGTTCTGAACAGTTTCTCAGCAGCAAACACTAACAGCGACCGTTGCCCTCTTCTCGGGAGGAGGGGGGGGGGGGTCAGTCGATGACCGGACTAGAGGATGAGCTGGCGGATGTGTCGGCGGATGTGCTGGCGGATGTGTCAAACAGAGGATGTCCCGGTAGGCATTGCTGCCAGAACATTCCCTGGCCCCAGTCCAGGTCACGTCTGGAGTGACGATCCGGCGTCACATGCGTCGCGACACGTCACATCCGGGTCAAGTTCGCAGCTCAAGCGACCCGGAACAGTTCTGCCGTAGCTTCTCAAATCTGCATGACTTGCACATGCCAAGACAAGGCCTTCCCGCTTGGACTGCGCCCCAGACGTGACCTATCCAATCGACCTGGACGGGGCAGAGCTGCAGCTCTGCGTCGACCGTTGACCGAACCCCGTGCGACCTGAGGCTTGGCAGTGTTGTAGAGTAACAGTGAGATTATCTGGGTGATAGTAGCGGCGTCGGTCGTCTGTGGATAGGGCAGTCTGAGCCGGTGCTAGTGCACCAGATTGCCGGTAGATGGAGCTTGGCGCCCTGTAGGAGCCGAGGTACAGTGCAACCTCGAAACCCACGCAGCTACCTGAGGAGTAACAGAGAAGCTGATTAGTGCGAAATGCGCAAAGATTCTAATACGTGATACCTAACGTCAGGGGTGGAACTTTCCATGCATTGGGAGGAGGCTCGAGTCGGAAAAGATTGCCATCCTCAGCCGTTAGGCGTAAGGGAATACACTAGTTCGAAAAGAGGTTCAAATTAGTTGAGCTCCAATCATGTTGGCAAAATTCCACCCTGTCTAACATAGTATTGTAGAATACCTCGCTAAAGGTGTATAGCCAAGACCGTTTATAATTATCAACATGGTTGAGGACAGTGTGGCCTATTCACCGTAACGTTTATCTGTCGAATATTTTCAACTAACCAATCGAGGTTGGCTGCTAACCATGCAAATGAGCACAGCAGTTATCCTGACAGAGCTATCAGCTATTTACCATTAATTAGGGCACATGTCATTCAACTGGTGACACAACCCATATTTTATTAAATCTACTGAGGAATAGGGTGCAATGCGTGTATTAAGCATTAGGCTCCAAAGTATTTGGCTGACAAGATCCCATGTTAACTTTCGCCCGTGCACGTCACCTAGCCACCTTGCCCAGTAAAGGGCAGGATTGAGCTTATATAACTGGTTAGCTTAGGTCAGTTATTGTTTAAGCTAGCTTAAGCAATAACTGGTTAGCTTATGTGTCTCTCGTCCTACGAAACCCCAAATTGGCAACTTGCGCACAATTTTGGAAATTTTGAAAACCTTCGGAGTTTGCACCAACGTGGTTTCCACGGACATGAGTTAATATAGAAGAAACTGTGAGCCAAATCAAGAGTGGGAAGTCAATGTAGGCATCCAACGCACAGTGCTGTGATAACCATTTTAGCTTTTGTTTTCATAAACATATAATTGACATGAAATCATATCCATGGCGACCTTCCCATCGAAGACCAGGGAAGGCGAGACAAAGCGGAACCTAGGAAGCAGGGGCGAATCCAGGGGAGCACAGGGAGTATGCGTCCCCTCCCATGGAAAGGTGACGCCCATCTAACTATAAAAGTGCGCCCTCAATGGACGCTTGAGTGCATCCCCCACCACCTTGAACTTTGCAGCCCAAAGGCACCCATCTGAGTAGAAAAGGCGCCGGCCCAGGAACGCTCGAGTGCACCGCTCGAAATTTTCTCAATCATTAGTGTACCTCCTCAGAAATGGCACCTCCCAGAGCAGCACCCCCTCCCCGGTAAGAATGCATGGATCCGCCCCTGCCAGAAGCCGACCTTGACACTTCTTGGCTGCTAGGTACCACCAATCGCCTCGGAAAGCATCAAGTTCGCCATGAATAATGAAGGATATAGATTGAGAATAAATACACTGACTTTTTGGAACGAGTTGTTTATATGAAGGTTGGTGAACTGGCGGAAGTTTGTATAAACACTTCATTTTAGGGAGATGTACAGTGGCTGTGCAACGATTCATGGCAAGTGCGAATGCGCAAAAGCATGGGCACAACAGATATATTTCGCGACAAAGTCACCATTGCTCATAACACAATCCTCATGTTTCAGATTGAATCATAATTATACTACAGGATAAGCTAGTAGCCTGGTACGCTGAATTTAGATGCCCAGGCTTAATGTGGTTCAGTCATAACCTGAAACAATCTCTGCAGCTTGTCCACAAATGTACAAACAGTTCGTGATGCACCACGAATGTTAGATGTACGTTCTGAAGTTGGGCTGGTACGTTGATTCCCAAACATAGCAATAGCACCCAAAGTTCTGCCTATGCCTCTAGCATAGTGTCCATAGCTGACATTCTCCTTGGAGTTGTTGCCTCAGACACAGAACCCATAGCTTCCATCCGACCTCCTTCTTGGCCGTGGAACCTGTGGCGGATTCTCTCCTCATGTCTCTGCCTTGGAGATTGGACCCATAATTCAGCTGCAGTATCCGTTTTCGACAGCTGAATGTCCCAAGCACCCGACAAGCATGACGACAAATCGGTATATAAGTTGAGGTAAAAATAATCAATTGTAGCATGTGTTGCACTGTGCGATACCAGGACGCATCTTCATATCTTCCATCACAATGAAGCGTGCACCACAGTGCCACCATTCACCACATCGAATGGTCATCGAGTGGATGTCGAATGGTCACCAAGTGGTCGTCCAATGGTCGAGTAGAAGCATACATTGAGCAGATAACTATATTTGAACCATGAAGCGTGCACCACAGTGCCACCATTCACCACGTCGAATGGTCATCCAGTGGATGTCGAATGGTCACCAAGTGGTCGTCCAATGGTCGAGTAGAAGCATACATTGAGCAGATAACTATATTTGAACCATGAAGCGTGCACCACAGTGCCACCATTCACCACGTCGAATGGTCATCCAGTGGATGTCGAATGGTCACCAAGTGGTCGTCCAATGGTCGAGTAGAAGCATACATTGAGCAGATAACTATATTTGAACCATGAAGCGTGCACCACAGTGCCACCATTCACCACGTCGAATGGTCATCGAGTGGCCGTCGAATGGTCACCAAGTGGTCGTCCAATGGTCGAGTAGAAGCATACATTGAGCAGATAACTATATTTGAACCATGAAGCGTGCACCACAGTGCCACCATTCACCACGTCGAATGGTCATCCAGTGGATGTCGAATGGTCACCAAGTGGTCGTCCAATGGTCGAGTAGAAGCATACATTGAGCAGATAACTATATTTGAACCATGAAGCGTGCACCACAGTGCCACCATTCACCACGTCGAATGGTCATCCAGTGGATGTCGAATGGTCACCAAGTGGTCGTCCAATGGTCGAGTAGAAGCATACATTGAGCAGATAACTATATTTGAACCATGAAGCGTGCACCACAGTGCCACCATTCACCACGTCGAATGGTCATCGAGTGGCCGTCGAATGGTCACCAAGTGGTCGTCCAATGGTCGAGTAGAAGCATACATTGAGCAGATAACTATATTTGAACCGGATAATCTTCGGTGCCCAGATAATAACTCTTCCGTGAGGGATGCCGGTTGCTGTCTCCGAGATCCTTCACCCTCCGCCTGATTTTTGACCAGAATTCCACAGGAACTCTGACGACACGCTAATGGTCTGTTATACAAGATGAGTTGTTCGAGCTACCAAGTACAGGTACAGATCCTATGCCTAGGAAGATATATTTTGAACGTTTGCTTGAGGGAAACTCTTGTTCTTCTTCAGCAAAAACTATTTGCGACGGCGCCAAATTCATGGAGGGAAAATATGATTGTGTTTATCCTCGGTGTTGTCGTGGCGCAGCTCCCACGTCTTTCCCAGTGGCGTCATCACTGGTCCTTCTCGTGGTGAGGATCGAACGAGCTAAACTAGCTCTCGCAGAGGGGACGGACGCTGTGCTGTGTCGGCGACGTCGCACTGCCTGTCTGTGCTGCACAACGCTTACCAGATGGCTCTGCGAAGTATAGCCAACAGCCCAGATGGCGCCACATGCTTGGATATAATCCGACGGTGAATACGCAAGTGCAGGTAGAGGTGTGTATATAGCGACGAGCCTCCAAGCATGCATGCTGAGCCAAGGTGATTTCGGATGCGATGCATTCACCAGATTTCATTGCTGAAGGCAGAAATAAAAAGCGTCATCCCTCCCTGGGACTGAACCCGAGATCCCGGGATACAAGCCAACCACCTCACCCATTCGCCCCCGGGACCGATGATAGCGTCTGTTGAGCCAAAAACGTTATCCCGCCGTGATCCAGTCGGCCCCAGCTCAGGGTGTTTGGGCCTGAAGCTTGCTTTTTTTAAGCAGACGACGTGTCTACCGTTTCCCACAGTGGCGACGTCCATTGATGAAATGAGCAGCATCTATAATTTATGTGGTAAATGAAGTGTTATTCGAGCCATAGACCTGCCTTTTCCACTGAATCCCAATGCAACGCAGGAAACGGAAAAGCGTTTTACTTCGCAAGGCTTCAACGCAGAAAAACCTTTCAGGTAGAACTGTCATAGGAAACTGACAAGAGATGGAGGGCATGGCCACCTAAGTGAGCGCTCGGTACGTATATGGAACTTTTAGTATTGCCAACCCAACCCAGACGTCTTGGTGGGTGGTCATTTGACGTCATGGGTGCCTGCCCACTCACAAAGAGCTACAAACTTTCACCAATGCACGTCGGACCTGATTTACTGGCAGCGAATGGTGCAGACGATGCGTGTGCTCCGCATACTATTGACACCAAGGGTATACCAAGGGCATTGACACCAAGGGATTGACATTGACACACTCTTGCCCGCCGTACATTGTGTGTTTCCTGTTGCGTGTTCTAGCTGAGCGTCGATGGCTGCCCTACAACCAGACGGTGGTGCCCAGATGTCTTTGGTGACGCATCTGTCACAGTGGCACAAGTGCCTTTGGTGACGCATCTGTCACAGTGGCACAAGTGCCTTTGGTGACGTATCCGTCGCAGTGCCACAGGTGCCTTTGGTGACGTATCCGTCGCAGTGCCACAGGTGCGCCGGCGTTCCCATTCCCAGCGAGCCGCCCGCAGAGAAAGTGGCGGGCGACAGGAAGTCCTGCCCTGTCCAGTGTCCACCCCAGAGAACAACAACAGGTCCAGCCTCTGAACTTCCTGCAGAGACGGCCGCCCACTCACGAAGAGGATCGAATTCCAAGCCACGCCCACTACCCACCGCGGATGATCGTGTGCACTGGCCTGTGGTGCGGCCGATCTGTGTCCCACTGAGGGTGATCTGTGGTGTGCGCGCAGCCGTGAAGATGCTCGGCCGCAGGGCGAATGAGTGGCGCCAGCCGTGTGTAATTACCACGTGCGCCACCACTCGGCGGTGGGCCGACGCAACCTAATTTACTGGCCGGCCGGCACGGGATCCAGCGTGAAATGACGCCGCCGGGACCACCGACTGACGCCGCCGTAGGTTGAGTGTACCACCGGAGCGCCAGGTGTACCACCGGAGCGCCAGGTGTACCACTGGAGCGCCAGGTGTACCACCGGAGCGCCAGGTGTACCACCGGAGCGCCAGGTGTACCACCGGAGCGCCAGGTGTACCACCGGAGCGCCAGGTGTACCACCGGAGCGCCAGGTGTACCACCGGAGCGCCAGGTGTACCACCGGAGCGCCAGGTGTACCACCGGAGCGCCAGGTGTACCACCGGAGCTTCAGGTGCACCACCGGAGCGTCACACAATGCGTGCTGTTCAGCAAACGATAGCAACACACACCACCCGACATCGAATTGGATTAGGAGCACACGTCTGCGCTGCTGATCAATTCAAACTGAAAGAATGAAACGACAATGGTGGGGAGAAAACTCAAGTGCACCTGCACACAGACATACACATCTATATGCGCACATTGATGGATTTCCATCCCGGTATATATATATATATATATATACTATATATATATATATATATATATATATATACATATATATATATATATATATATATATATATATATATATATATATATATATATATATATGCGTGTGTGTGTGTGTGTAGCCGTCTGCGTATCAATAGAGCTTGGCAGCCAGTTGTGCAAAAGGACAAATGCCACAGACACAGGCATGCCACTGCTTTCAGCCAGTGTAGCATTCCATACAAAGCTCAGCTCGTTGGGCACATACAGCGCGCCTATATAATGCAGCTGATTACCAGTCAGCTGATTACCATAGCCTGGTCAGGTATCAAGAGGCCCGACACCCGTCCTGGCAGATCCTCCCGGGAAGTGGGCCAACTGGAGGTCCATCCCAGCTGTGCCGTGGGTGGACCACGTACCGCCACCGTTATACCACACCCAGCCAGTACCTGCCCCGAGGCCAGCTGTGCCGTGGGTGGACCACGTACCGCCACCGTTATACCACACCCAGCCAGTACCTGCCCCGAGGCCAGCTGTGCCGTGGGTGGACCACGTACCGCCACCGTTATACCACACCCAGCCAGTACCTGCCCCGAGGCCAGCTGTGCCGTGGGTGGACCACGTACCGCCACCGTTATACCACACCCAGCCAGTACCTGCCCTGAGGCCAGCTGTGCCGTAGGTGGACCAGTACCTGCCCTGAGGCAGCGCGACTCACAGTCAGCTGATTACCAGTCAGCTGATTACCATAGCCTGGTCAGGTATCAAGAGGCCCGACACCCGTCCTGGCAGATCCTCCCGGGAAGTGGGCCAACTGGAGGTCCATCCCAGCTGTGCCGTGGGTGGACCACGTACCGCCACCGTTATACCACACCCAGCCAGTACCTGCCCTGAGGCACGCGACTCACAGTCAGCTGATTACCAGTCAGCTGATTACCATAGCCTGGTCAGGTATCAAGAGGCCCGACACCCGTCCTGGCAGATCCTCCCGGGAAGTGGGCCAACTGGAGGTCCATCCCAGCTGTGCCGTAGGTGGACCACGCACCGCCACCGTTATACCACACCCAGCCAGTACCTGCCCTGAGGCCAGCTGTGCCGTGGGTGGACCACGTACCGCCACCGTTATACCACACCCAGCCAGTACCTGCCCTGAGGCCAGCTGTGCCGTGGGTGGACCACGTACCGCCACCGTTATACCACACCCAGCCAGTACCTGCCCCGAGGCCAGCTGTGCCGTGGGTGGACCACGTACCGCCACCGTTATACCACACCCAGCCAGTACCTGCCCCGAGGCCAGCTGTGCCGTGGGTGGACCACGTACCGCCACCGTTATACCACACCCAGCCAGTACCTGCCCTGAGGCAGCGCGACTCACAGTCAGCTGATTACCAGTCAGCTGATTACCATAGCCTGGTCAGGTATCAAGAGGCCCGACACCCCCGACGTCCTGGCCAACTGGGGTCCATCCCAGCTGTGCCGTGGGTGGACCACGCACCGCCACCGTTATACCACACCCAGCCAGTACCTGCCCTGAGGCCAGCTGTGCCGTGTCTGACCCCGTACCCCCACCCTTACACCACACACCTGGCCCCGAGGCAGCGCACAGTCGTCGGCTGCTAATGCGCTGCTGTCTCGCTGGCCAAGCAACACCGTGCTTAGCCCAACCCTACCGCGTATGGGTTGTGTTCGTCGTTTGTGATGGTCTGGAGTTCAGATGTGAACACAATTGCCACCCAGATGTAACAGCATGCCCATGTCGGGAGGCGAGTCACCTGAAGTTCTTCTTACGACGCTATATGACCAAGCAGTTGAATGCGTCGTAATATACCCAAGGGTCTTCTTCTATAGATTTCCTCTTACGCCATGATCACTGTAGATGGCAGGTGAGCTCATCAGGGCACATTGGTGAAGAGTGTACAGTAATATCCAGGCTGTGACAGAAATCAGTTCAGATCGAAGTCCCCGCGCTGTCACATTGCATGTTTTCCCAACCATGCACATTTCATAGGGTTAGCAGCCTCTGAGATATATGTAGTTGGCATAGATGGCATAGTAGGTGTCATCCCCCATGTCAATACTAGCGGCACCGTACCTAGGGCTGCGCACTGTACAGGGATGCAAAGATCAATGAATGTGCTGAAGATATCTCAACCGTCACTACTATTTCAATAAATACACAAACCTGTAACCCAGCACGTGTCTAAGTTGCTAACTTGCTCCACCTTTCACCCGACAGTCACTGGGGTATTTACATTCACACGAGTCACTGGGAGGCTGGGGGAGAGCTTCCCCCTTGTATCTTCGCAACCAAAGAACAGATTACGCCGATTCAAACAGTATCCCATAGCCCCATAACTTCAATCGAGAAAATATAATTTGTGTTTACCTGGACGTCACTCCTGAGGTCAAGGGTCATGTCAAGTAAATTTGCTTTACTGTATTCGAGAGCTCATATTTTTTGGCGCAAACCAGTGCGTCAGAGTAATATAAAATCTCAGCTGTGGTTAAATACGTAAAGTGTGTACCTAAAATTACCCATGTAAACACTTTCTGGCCTCCGGTTTTGCTTTATCATACAATGCATTTCATTTTATAGGACACATTTTCGCCAAAGCCTTGAAAACTGACGTAAATATGCGCATAAAACCTTCGAAATTTTTCATATCGGTACAATATGGCATGACGCCTCTTAGGTCACAGGTCGTGTCAATTGGAAATATTTGAGTGGCTCCAAGAGTGCACATTTTGCTGTAAACAAGGGTATTAGAATAACATAAACCTAGGTGTTGGTCGATGCATGCATCAGGTGCCAATAATTATGCAATCTGAACTTGTTGTCCACAGGCCAAGTGAGGTCATCTGGGGAAAGGATGTGAAACTGCCGTTTTGGTCCAGTGTGAATGTGATACATGTTTATAGGCTACATTTCTACGAGAATCTCGACAAACTGACCTACACTTTATTGCATACCATAGAATGCTCTCTCTCTCTCTCTCTCTCTCTCTCTCTCTCTCTCTCTCTCTCTCTCTCTCTCTCTCTCTCTCTCTCTCTCTCTCTCTCTCTCTCTCTCTCTCTCTCTCTCTCTCTCTCTCTCTCTCTCTCTCTCTCTCTCTCTCTCTCTCTCTCTCTCTCTCTCTCTCTCTCTCTCTCTCTCTCTCTCTCTCTCTCTCTCCCTCTCTCGTGTCCTGTCGTATTCAGTATGTCCTACCTGAGGTCACGCGGTGGACACTGACCTCTCTTGAATAATTACAGCTGGATTGACCTGCCAGTATTAGATTGTGTCGGATGACAACAAGCAACTGTTTCATGCGGGAAAAGCACACATGCGATCGAGTTTGTGACGCCATTAAAACATGACCTGGCACTGTACCTCAAAACACACTTACATATATATATATATATATATATATATATATATATGTGCGCTTGGCCTATGATGACCTGACAGGTAAGGATGTCTTTGGTAACCGACATATCGACTTCATAACGACTTGAACGTCCTTTCAAGTCCTAAGCGGTCATTATATTGGAATGAAATGAATAATATCAAAATGACTCAAAATGACCTAGATATCACATGATAGCAAAGCGACCTCTGGTGCACCAACTGTACCCGCAGTGATCTGTCGGTATGCATTGGCTCGATTGTATCTCATAACAGCAATCAACTGTTCGAAACGTTAAAACAATGCCTACGAACGACTTTATGACGTCATTAGAACATGACCTAAGATGACGCTGAGGTCAATTGTTTTACACAACGTACCCTACGTGCTCGTTTGAAGGTACTGAAAGTTGCAAGCTGCTGTCTCAATTTATTTGGATGTTATGACAGATAAACTAAAGGAGGTGGGGAGCAAAAAATATCGCTCCCCAGTGACTCGCGGGATAATGTAGACTACTAGGTCAAAGTGATGTATTGCCTGACAGAAAAAGACCGCCATATAGTTCAGTGCCGAAGGGGAGAACGGGAGAATGCACCGTCATGGGCAAATTCATTAGAAGCAACTGATATAAACAGGCTAATTTCATCATACTTTCGGTGGTCTGGTCAATGTAGACCATGACAATGACATGACCATGACTATGTAGAGCAGATGCACTGACAGATTCGTGGGATCATGAGCGTCACTCCCCCAAGATGCTGAGATTAAGCAAGGTTGCATGTATTAACAGGTCCCACGAACTAGACAAGCTTGGCAAGTTTAAAGGGTTCTTCTCTCCCGCCCTGTCGCTGTGGCAGCCTCTGCCCCCGTCGCTGTCGCTGCCTCGCCGCTACCCCTGTCACTGCCCTTCGTGCTGCCTCTGCCGCTACCTGTACCCCTGTCGCTTCCCCCGCCGCTTCCCCTGCCGCTTCCCCAGTCGCTGCCCTGTCGCTGCCCTGCCCCGCTTCTGTCCCGTTACCTGCCCCTTTCCCTGCCCCCTTTCCCTGCCCCACCGCTGCCGCTGCCGCTGCCCCTGCTGCTGTCGACACTGCCGGCGCTCCGATAGCTGACCTACTAAGCTGTGAAGGTCAACAAACCGGGCCTGGAATGCGGAACCAAGAATGCGGTCACTCGCCGCCGATCGACGGATGGTTACGTCACTAAAACGTCACTCAGGCGTGGTGGGGGGACGGCGGCGGAGAGGCTCATCCAGGTTCATCTGTCTCATTTGCAAACGCTTCGAATATCAGTGCAGCTAATCATCAACGGGCTTCTGAAAGCAGTGACTGTGGTGTTGGTGCACGACAAACTGACAGACCACGCCTTATGGCAGGTGTCATTTGCAAACCATGTTGGCTCAGAATTCAGACGTAAGCGATCAGAAGCATCAGAATCAGGATCAGAAGGAAGCATCGTTATTTGCATGGCTCCTGTGGCAAAGTATTGCGGCTCAGCCAGCCGGACTACTGAAGTTGATTTGTACTACTAGTCGAAGGAACACTGTCTCGGCATTAGGCCTCGCTGGTAATCAAAAGTTGAAGCATATTTGGGTGATCTGTCGCCTCATTGAGAAAAACGACATCCTTATCAAATTCGCAAGTTAGCAACGACAAACGCATGCTATGATGCAGCAGGATGTGCAAATATGTTAAACAGGCATGAACAAACTACTGACATAAGCCATTCTCAATATTCCAACTACCTTGTTTTAAGCCAATCACTATATGGTTTGAAAGTCTCGTGATGAAATTCAACATCTTCATAATGTGATTGAAATCAACAAACCGTTATCATCAAGTCATTATCCGAATGCGTCTTGTTCTCCCGAATGCATTACTATTCAAATTTGACTTCTTGCTGGACCATTGCTTTAAATATGACTCATTGTCCCTTCACATACTGCCATAAACTGGTGACGTACATATCCACAGGCACGCTAGCACTACACTCGTGTGGAATTCCAATCGTCAGCATCCAAGTGCAAAAGTCTCCTTATCGCTGTCTGAAAAATCCGCAGTTTTGGCGCGTTTTAATTTGGTGAAGCTACCCGTTCCTCGGATCTAATAGACGAGTTTCGGTTCAATATTGTTGATGACACCTTGGCCTTTGAAGTATTATTGTATCAAGGGATATATTTAACATGCGAACATGGTGGGTAGAACAGCATACACCTATCACACTTTTCATAGGAAACCGAACAAAACAAGGCGACCCACGACTCAATTGGAGCGCCAATCATCTTGCAAACCGGTGTGGAGTTGAATTGCACGTCGCATAACATGACTTATATCGGATTGTTGATTACCTTTCTGAGGTATCAGTCGGCAACGTCAAGAGTGACGGTTCAACCCCGACTGACAGCGAAGTTTGTTGTCACGATCCTGTCGCTGTAACCCGCTTGTGATGTCAATGCCACGCTTACATAAATACCTGTACATTCTGCTATCAACACTATGGCACTCCTGAAATCATTTGCGACGCATCACTAACTCCGCTAGTTTTCGGTACTTTACAATGGGTAAGATCCACCCCGCCTTCCACCTCGTGTTATGCACCTTCCTCCACTGCTATATCGCAAAACTACGATTATAATGATTTCATCCGTTCCAACCGCATTCGGGTTGGCCTATCCCTGTCCAATATCAATCCATATAACATGATAAGCTCAATAGCAGTCCAATCCTCTTAAGGATGTTTGGGTTTCATGGAGCATGCATTCTAGTGACTGATGAACTACTACAGCACCAGGCAATTACACATACACCATCACAGTTATAAATTATTCGTGAAATAGGGTGGAATATACCATTTTTTTGAACACTCAATCGACATCCTTCTCCAAGAAGTATCGACATCCTGCCCCTTGATGCGTGCTTATGAAGTCTTCATGTATCCTTTCTACCAGCCGCCCCGGTAGCGCAGTTGGTTGGAGCGCTGGCCTGCTCTGGTCTCCGCTGTCCTGGCAACGCAGGGTTCGAGTCGCTTCGCGCGCTCGCATTTAGCCCCCTGCTGGGCGGGTCAGTTGGCAGCTGGCCCGATAAGGCCGGGGACGAGCTACCGGGCGGCCATGTCGGTGCATTGACGGCACGTTAAACTTTCGGTCAAAATTCTGCCGTTAAACTGGAATTCATAGATCGGGTGGTGGGGCCAGGGTTCATGCAACAAGCTCTGCTTATCAATAGGACCCTGGTTCATAAAGCCACCCCAGAAAAAAAAAACTCGGATTAAATTTATTTAAAAAACAACAAAAAAACACAGTATCTCGCTTATAAGTATCATGACCATGCTCTCGAGAAGAAATGGTGATACACGAATATTTCGCAACGCAATTGCAGGTAAAGGGATTATCTATAATGTGATATGGCATACATTGCCAGTTTATAGCATATGATTATTATCCTTATCCCGAAGATAGCTCTCCCTAAATTATGAATCTCAGAACAAATAATAAAGGTGCAGTCATAAGTACCTACACCATTAGTTCAAATTTGAGTCTAAAAGACATCAAAAACATTTCAAATGACACTAATTCCATGACAAATTTCGACATCCTACTGTGCCCGTTTGGACATCTCACACCTGACGAAAAACCATTATTTTAACTCTGCACCATCAACAAAACATGTCCCTCAGTGTAGTTTGTATTCGCTTGCTTTTTACCGCGATGCTCTGTCATAAGAGACAAAGACAAGTACTGCCTGAACCCCGTTATCCAATCTGAATCCCGTAGCTTTAACCAATCTGATTTGTAATTGAATGCGATCTGAAAATCATGCGGTAACCCAATCTGTAATGCTCTTCTCCACAAGTGCAAGTGCAAGTGTGTTGATATCCAGTGCAAATCATGCTGACCACAACAATGGCAATGACACCAGCCGGCCGGCAAGTGTGCCTCGATACAGTGAACAATGCCTGTCATTCCGCAGAGCACTGCTGTTATTTTAGAAGGTGACAAACCGACATCAGGTGCAAACCAAATATCTCCCACATTGCGCGTCGATACAGTCAGTCAACAATGGCGGTCGCTCAGCAGCACACTGCTGTCCCTTGGGAATGTGTCAATTGCCACTTGGAAAGGTGACACTTGTCGTCATACACAAACCAACTATGTTCCAGATTGAAAACAAATGAATCCTCGTGGCGGTATGCATTGGTGCAGCTACCGCATACCTGCCGTGACGCTGGCCAAATTGAACAGCATACCTTGTCTGCAAATGTGGTTCCGACAGGCAAAAACCGGACTGTGCCGTCCGCTCTCCGACCTCGCCAAAAATGCCGTCAACCTTCTGCCTGCCAAGGTCAGCAGACACGCGCATCAAGGAGTGAAAATATTCTGATTATTGCTTATGTGGCGTCTGGCGGGACATTCCCGCTACCCACGACAGTGTCGCCGGTCCTTGTACCAGCTGGTCGGTAGCGGCCGGCCGAAGGTCGCCGGGACAGACAGTGGCCGCTCCTTGTCCGGCTGGTCGGTAGCGTGAGGTCGCCGGAGAGGTGGGCTCGTGTCGGGGTCGGTACGGGTGCCGGGGAGGTGGGCTCGTGTCGGGGTCGGTACGGGTGCCGGGGAGGTGGGCTCGTGTCGGGGTCGGTACGGGCGCTCGGAGAGGTGGGCTCGTGTCGGGGTCGGTATGGTCGCCGGAGAGGTGGGCTCGTGTCGGGGTCGGTACGGGCGCCGGAGAGGTGGGCTCGTGTCGGGGTCGGTACGGGTGCCGGGGAGGTGGGCTCGTGTCGGGGTCGGTATGGGCGCCGGAGAGGTGGGCTCGTGTCGGGGTCGGTATGGGTGCCGGGGAGGTGGGCTCGTGTCGGGGTCGGTATGGGTCGCCGGGGAGGTGGGCTCGTGTCGGGGTCGGTATGGGCGCCGGAGAGGTGGGCTCGTGTCGGGGTCGGTACGGGCGCCGGGGAGGTGGGCTCGTGTCGGGGTCGGTACGGGCGCCGGGGAGGTGGGCTCGTGTCGGGGTCGGTACGGGTGCCGGGGAGGTGGGCTCGTGTCGGGGTCGGTATGGGCGCCGGAGAGGTGGGCTCGTGTCGGGGTCGGTACGGGCGCCGGAGAGGTGGGCTCGTGTCGGGGTCGGTATGGGTGCCGGGGAGGTGGGCTCGTGTCGGGGGTCGGTATGGGCGCCGGAGAGGTGGGCTCGTGTCGGGGTCGGTACTGGTCGCCGGGGAGGTGGGCTCGTGTCGGGGTCGGTACGGGTGCCGGGGAGGTGGGCTCGTGTCGGGGTCGTTATGGGTGCCGGAGAGGTGGGCTCGTGTCGGGGTCGGTACGGGTGCCGGGGAGGTGGGCTCGTGTCGGGGTCGTTATGGGCGCCGGGAGAGGTGGGCTCGTGTCGGGGTCGGTATGGGTGCCGGGGAGGTGGGCTCGTGTCGGGGGTCGGTATGGGCGCCGAGAGGTGGTTGGTCGATATAGGCGCCGGAGAGGTGGGCTCGTGTCGGGGTCGATATAGGCGCCGGGGAGGTGGGCTCGTGTCGGGGTCGGTATGGGCGCCGGAGAGGTGGGCTCGTGTCGGGGGTCGGTACGGGTGCCGGGGAGGTGGGCTCGTGTCGGGGGTCGGTATGGGCGCCGGAGAGGTGGGCTCGTGTCGGGGTCGGTATGGGCGCCGGAGAGGTGGGCTCGTGTCGGGGTCGGTACGGGCGCCGGGGAGGTGGGCTCGTGTCGGGGTCGGTACGGGTGCCGGGGAGGTGGGCTCGTGTCGGGGTCGGTATAGGTGTCGGAGAGGCGGGCTCGTATCGGGTCGCTAAGTGTGCAGGGCACGGCTCCAGGCAACAGTTTGCGGGTCAAGCGTGACGTTGGGTTTCAATTCGTGTGCTCAATACTGTGCAGTTTACAAGCTACTTAATTCATGCGCTCAATCCAGCACAGATCCATATACCGGGGGTGGATTTAGTGGGGTGAAAGTCGGAGTGAAAAGCCAATAGAAAGATGCATGTCAGCACCCAAGTCAATATGTAGCTAACCACACATTAACCAGGTAACAGCGATGAGCAAGTGGTATTAAATGGTTAGGTGCTAAAAAAACCTCACACATTAAGTTAAAACATTCAGGCGCAGAGGCGAGGATTGTTTTCTAGTTCCGACAGCAGGCACGGCGCCGATCCCACCTGGCCTGGGAGTGGCATAGCTGTGGCAAAATCGTCCTTACAGCACACATCACGATGCCATCATGAACCCGAACGTTTGTTGCAATTTAAGGCTGACTTACACTCGTTTTGTTCAACCACACGAAACTGTATTTTTTTGGTGATTGCCAGGCATCAAATGAAAACCCATCATGTTTTCGTAACTATGGAATGGCATAAAATGCCCTTCACCGAAAGAAGCTAACATGCATGGTCTGCAAAATAGGTCCGCTACAATTGCTTAATTTTGCAAATTCATACTTTCACGAGTCCTGTGACATTAGTGAAAGATAATCATTATCCAAAACTACCAACCAAGTCATACTCTAGCAGGTTGTCTGTGGTGGGTCAGCTACACTTGTTGCTTCAGCTTGCTTCTCCAGAAGAAACGACTAGTTGTTTCTGGTCCGCCGTGTCTCGGATCAGACCGAACGTCTAGTTGTTTCTGGTCCGCCGTGTCTCGGACCAGACCGAACGACTAGTTGTTTCTGGTTCGCCGTGTCTCGTATCAGACCGAACGTCTAGTTGTTTCTGGTCCGCCGTGTCTCGTATCAGACCGAACGACTAGTTGTTTCTGGTCCGCCGTGTCTCGTATCAGACCGAACGACTAGTTGTTTCTGGTCCGCCGTGTCTCGTATCAGACCGAACGTCTAGTAGTTTCTGGTCCGCCGTGTCTCGGATCAGACCGAACGCGCAGTTCGCGTGCACTCGTCTTCACGCAGGTGTGTGCTTTCTCACAGCGTCAGGCTTCATGCATATTGCGCAGATGATACACATCTCAAATTGAAACCCCCCCCGGGGCGGAAAAAAAAAAAAAAAAACGCTTTTTTTTGGGGGGAAGGTGTGGAGAGGGGGAGGGGGGGGGGTGGAAGGGGGGGGGGGGGGGGGGGGGGGGGGGCACAGCTGGTGGGGCTGGTGTGGCTGTTTCAAATTGAAACCGCTCCCGGGCTGCATGATCGCATAGCACCAGTCGCTGTTTCGGAGGCACGCTGTGTGGTGGGAGCTGGTGTGGTTGACAGTGATGAAGTGTGACACGCGAGGTAAGTCAGGCTGTGATTTACCATGTACCGGTTGAGTAAAAGTGCGCCCCGTTAATGCTGCAGAAGGTGGAAAACTCCTCTCGAATGTGTTACACGAAGGCATCGACCTCGATATAGATTTGTTGTTCACATAGGTTGCCAGAAAAGCACACCTTGTCGAGAGCTCACAGCAGATGGTTCGGGATTGAGAAAAGTGTGGTTGAGTTATGAAAGGCTTCAAGCTGGCCTGGCTTAAATTCGGGTGTGAGCTTCCAAGAATGGAAAAAAAACTATCCAGGTCTATTTGAAGGAGATATCACAGTCTGGATACAAATAAACCGCTCCCTGACTGATGAAGACACTGAAACCGTTTTAGGCCCTATTTGTTTGTAATGGGACCCCAGCCGTCCATCTTCTCTAGCCGGTTGGCCAGTGATGCCTGATGAGGAAACAACACCACTTACACGGCGTCGGAGTGCAGGAGCCATCGCTGATGCATTCGAAATCACGTGACTGATTCTAGCTGAGTCCCAAAGAGCTGGAAAAGACTAAGAACCAACCTGGCCCATGCACCCAAGGCATTCTTAAAATCGCTAAGCCGTTGTACGTTACCGCTCTAGGTTAAGTAAGACAGTTTCACGTGGCTTGACTGGCGCAACGCCTAAGCACGTCTCCAATGGTATGGCGCTGGCACGGTGCGTGCACGGCGACATTGCCCGGAGGCGCTACCCCGCTGTTCGCAAGGTGGCCGCTGCATCTCTGAAAGAAATAGGGTGAACACAGCACCAGAACCGCCTCCAACTCTCATATGCCGCGCCACGATCGCCGGGAGGCAGATGCCGCGCCACGATCGCCGGGAGGCAGATGCCGCGCCACGATCGCCGGGAGGCGATGCCGCCCACGATCGCCGGGAGGCAGATGCCCGTCGCCGGGAGGGAGAGCGCCACGATCGCCGGGAGGCAGCTACCGCGCCACAATCGCCGGGAGGCAGCTACCGCGCCACGATCGCCGGGAGGCAGATGCCGCGCCACGATCGCCGGGAGGCAGATGCCGCGCCACGATCGCCGGGAGGCAGATGCCGCGCCACGATCGCCGGGAGGCAGATGCCGCGCCACGATCGCCGGGAGGCAGATGCCGCGCCACGATCGCCGGGAAGCAGATGCCGCGCCACGATCGCCGGGAAGCAGATGCCGCGCCACAATCGCCGGGAGGCAGCTGCCGCGCCACAATCGCCGGGAAGCAAATGTCGCGCCACGATCGCCGGGAAGCAGATGCCGAGCCACAATCGCCGGGAGGCAGATGCCGCGCCGATCGTCGGCAAGTATCGGCTGGAAGAAGATAACAAGGTCCAGTCCCATGCGCCCCCCCCCCCCCCAAAACAAACCACAAATAAAACACGGCGTACCGTGCGTGCCTCACGGAGCGTCGGCCGGTCTTACGTCTCGAGGGATTGCCGTTCTGGGAGGGGAGGGAGGGGGACACAGACTTCGGATGACGGCGGTCAGACTAAGGGGTTTGGGTAAAATGACCTGGTGTTGCATATGTGGCGTTACACTGAAGGAGGTCGTTCCACGTGCTTCTCTTTGGCTCCGTGACATTATTTGAGAACAAGGTCTTATTGCTTTGAAGTTCACTACAGACGCGCTATATTAACCCTCCCCGAACGAGAGGATGAGGTAGAGTGGGTTGTTGCCACCCCCATACAGCTCTTTTGGCGAACAAAAACGGTGTAAGCTACAACAATACAATCCAGAAATGCACCTTGCTCGTGAATTCAAGATAAAGATTGCTTGGTTTATTTTAAATCTTAAAATATACCTTGTGTTTACATATAGTATATGATAGCTTCACATCCTCCAGGTGAAATAATGAATGGGAAATAACCATAGTATGAGGAATATAATACCAATTAAACATTAAATAAAATAAAATAACGCATCACTATCAATGCACCTTCAGAGATCGGTGTGGGTATATGAAACCTACCTGGTGGCACAAGCAAAACAGGCAACAGTAATAATGGGTTAGGTATATGAAACCTGCCTGGTGGCACAAGCAAAACAGGTAACAGTAATAATGGATATTACACAGCACCTTCAGAGATCGGTGTGGGTATATGAAACCTACCTGGTGGCACAAGCAAAACAGGTAACAGTAATAATGGATATTACACAGTAAAGCAGATAGTAGATGGCTAATAATATATCATACATAATAGGGAAGCAAATCAATGTCATGCTTATGTTATGGGCATCATAAAATATACTTGGTGTGTACATATGGCATATGCATAACTTCACATCTTCCAGATGACTTAATATATTGCACATAACTATAGTATGAGGAATATATGATCAATCAACTTCACACTTTGCGATCAATTGTTTTCTCTGATAATTTAAAATACGACGAATACATGGCATGAAGCTGAAGGGAAGAAGACACAGCCATTACATAATGCAATGTAGGAATGCAGGTATATCAGAAAGTTGGATTTTTCTTCCCTCGGGAGTGGCTAAGCTTCAGCACACGTGACCCGTTTGCACAGGACGTTGTGTGCTCGGGAGGTAGATGTCCAGTGTCAGTCGCTTAGTCGTTCAGAAGTGGGAGTGGGAGGGGGGGAGGTAGTTGTGTCGCGAGGGGTGCCTGTGTCTGAGTAGTTATATACATGTGCATGGAAATTACGAGGAATAAAATCATTGAAATGTTTTCCGTGAACTTAAAGTGGACGTAAGTCACTTACTTCGATTGTTTGATGCTTTGGTGTAAGGTAGTGTGGCATGGCATTTATGAGCATTGTATTCATTTAGTATTTGAAATACTAAAGCTGATGCAACTGCCAATAGGTAAAATAAAAACCCAATGTACAGCGGTCGTGCATGCTGGTAAGCTGCGGCTGTGTCCTTTCACTTGGTATCTCCTGTCATGTTTAACTAAATGGAGTTGATTAAATAAAATAAGTGAATCATAACATTAGTGCATGTTGAACAATAATTGTCTGATGATGTTAGGGATTTGTGATGTAATTGAATCATCCGATTAATGTCAACCATATCTGTTGATTTCATTTGAAATGAGTATTAGTTGAAATCATAGGCAGAAGAATACTAGACAGAATTGGGTAATTATCTGGTGGCTATATCTGCTGTAGTACTGCAATGAAGCGGAATCAAATCTGTGAAAAGTTCGATTTTGTTAAACACTGACTTTTAACCTGACGTGTAAGGTTGACTACTATATTCAGAGAGGTATTTCTGATGTCATTAGATATAGCCATTACCAAGCAACATATTCATGTTTGTTTCATATGTGTGGCTCAATTAGGGTGAAATAGCGAGTGGGTAATCCCCGTGGGCCGGGGACGTTGTACGGAAGCCGTACGTCGGCGAAGGTTAACCCACGCGGGAGTGGCAGGTCGGTAACTCTCCGTGTCTTACCTTTGGGGCGATGACAGAACAAAACGTTGACGTGGAGGTATCTGGACGGGCACATACCGGCACCCGTCCCGTCACTTTTTTCACCGGGTATCACACTTTCAGTGTCAGAAGCTAATTACGAGCGAGAACGAAGTCCAGGCGAGTCGACCCTTGTGTGATGCGAGACAAGTTCACACGAGCCAAGTGGCCTTGTCCGATCGTATTATTCTTAACCCTCTTAACCTATTCTTAACGCATAATTGGATTGCAGCGCACGCCCAGGGGATCTTTTTTTCTCGCGACCATGGAAAAAGGCTCGCGTTAGCTTGTTGTAGTCATTTGACGTGCGTTTGAGTTTTGTTGAGTTGGGCACTTCGGCCTCCTCAGGCCATTTCGTGCCATAATGAGAAAATGTATATTGTGTTATGTTAAATAATTAAGTTGATAAATCTTGGAACAGGTTTGTATAGCGGAGAAAATTGAAAAGTAGTTTGATGAGAATTGGATGACCATCCCCTAATAGTGTAGGCAGAGTGAAAAGAATGTTGTGTGTATGGCAAAATTCGTCAGTGTTTTTCGTGGGCCTTGGTACTTCTGACAATGAAGGAGAATATGTGGAACTGTAAGATATGTGTTGCATGATGGGCATGAAGGTCGAGGTGAAGCCGTGTATATATATCGATGGGTAAGAAAAGCATGGCCGATGCGAAAACGTGATAGGAATTTTTCTTCATGTCGGTTTTTTTATATGTGATCCAGGTATACACATCATTTTTTTATATGTGATCACATTTTTTATATGTGATATCGACGGCAGTTTTGATGAAACGTAATTGTGTATGGTTTGTGTTTTGTGTCCAGTTTTGGTTCCAAAAATGTCGAATGATCTGTTGTATTGATGATTTAATGCCTTCAAAATGTGGTGGAATTTCTGTGATGTTTTGGAGGTGATGCTTTGGCTAATTTGTCGGCTTCTTCGTTTCCTGGGATGCCGCAGTGGCTGGGCACCCACAGGAAACGGACTTTCACGCCCATCAGATAAAGTATTTCAAGGGTATCGTAAATGGAGATATGGCAATAGTGCGAAAAAGAAAGTGAAGAAAGTGATTGAAGAACATATTTGGAGTCGGAACAAACAACAACACTGTGCATGAGGTGACAGATTGAACGGTTGCGGACATAGTGAAGAGCAATGAGAATGGCGTGCAATTCTGCGATGAAAATGGAGGTTCCGTTTGGCAAGCGATGCTGTTTTGTGTGTGTATCCGAAACAATGGCATTTCCAGTGAGGTTGGCGTCTTTTGATCCGTCGGTAAAAAGAAAAGGAACATGACGATAACGAGAACGAAATTGGTGACACTTTTGTTTTGCATCTTCTGGACAAAGTTGTGATTTTGGTGCGGTTGTCAGATACAAAATGTGTCGTTCGGCCATCTGCCACAGTGGTGTAGTTGGTGCAGAAAAAGAAGTAATGCGTGGAATAGTGAAATGAAGTTGTTCAGAAAATGTTTTGACTCGAGAAGCTATAGTGATACCAGTTCGTTTTTCGGCTGGATCTAAATAATCATGATGTACATTTGGGAGAATTTGTAATGAAGCGTGTGTGGGGTGGTTTGCGTGAAATTGAATTTTGGAGGCGTATCTAAGTGTTTGCGGCATTCTACGGAGAGGTAGTGGAGGAATTCCCCATTCGGCTTCTAAAGAAATGATGGGTGAAGTAGTCATTGCACCGAGTGCGATACGAGGAAATATATTTTGAATGGTGTCTAAAATGTATAAGGAGGATGTGCTAGCACCGGTATATACTACGGATCCATATTCAATTATGGGTAGAACTAAAGATTTGTAAAGTAGTAGAAATGTATGACGGTCGGCTCCAAGTGATGAAGAAGTGATGCATCGAAATAAATTCAGTCGGTGAAAACATTTGTTCTGGATGTGTTTGATGTGTTTATGCATTGAAAGCCTACGGTCAAAAATAATACCAAGAAATTTAAACGAATTTACAAAAGGTATATCATTGCTTCCGAGGTGAAGCGGTGTTTCTGGAATTGGGCGGGGAAGTGATTTGCTAAATATCATGGCTGCAGATTCTGTAGCGGAAAAATGAAACCATTCCTCAGGGACCATTGATATATTTTGTCTAGTGCGTTTTGTAGGCGAAATAAACAATGCTCGTAAATTTTTTCCGGAACACCAAATTGCACTGTCATCGGCAAACAAAAGTATGATACATTAATAGGCATGTCGGTGAAAAGATCGTTAATGAAGAGGTTGAATAAAACTGGTGAAATGAAGCTTCCCTGTGGTAGCCCATTTTGAAGAATATGTGGATCGGAGATGGCTGACCGGCACCTGATGTGGAATGGACGAGTACCGGATAAAAAAACCTACTAAATAATGAGCTAAGTGTCCTTTTATACAGAGTTGCTGAATTTTGAAAAGTAATGCGGGTTTGAAAACCATATCGTAAGCTTTGTTTATGTCTAAAAATACTGCGACTGTGTGTTCATGTTTTTTGTAGCCTAGGGAGATGTCTGTTTCTAACCGAATAAGGTGATCCATTGTGCTGCGTCCTCGCCGAAAACCACATTGAAAGGGAGATAGAAGTGAATTTGTTTCCAGGTGCCAGGCCAGTCTTTTAATAACTATTCGCTCAAAAAGTTTTCCTAAACAACTGGTGAGTGCAATGGGTCGAAAACTATTTGGGTTACTATGGTCTTTGCCGGGTTTTGGAATGGGGATGATTTTTTCCAGGCTTCAGGAAAGATGTGGTTTGACCATAATGAATTAAATGTGTCTAATATGTATTGTTTGGTGTGGTCAGATAAATGTCGAAAGAAGGAATAATGCAATTTGTCAGGCCCTACTGAAGTGCTACCGGCGGAGGAAATGGCATTCTCCAATTCAGAAAGATGAAAAGAATCATTATAATACTCGGTATTGTCGGAATCAAAGAGGTCGAGATTGGTGTGAAAAGTGTGTTGTGCATTTTGTAAGAAATTAGGTCGGTAGTTGTCATCGGAGCTATTATGGGCTATGGTATCAGCTATGGTATTTACTATGGTTTGTGGGTCTGTAATGGTGAGATTGTGGATTTTAATGGCCGGTACAGATTTAAATGGGGAGCGTCCGGACAAACGTCGGATTAATTGCCATATTTTACTTAAAGGTGTTTGAAAAGTGAGCTGCTGTAAATATGAGGACCATGAAACGGCGCTTAGCATCGCGAATGATGCGGCGGGTTCTCGCATGCTCACGGTTACGGGTGGTTAAATTGTCTTGATCGGGATGTCGTAAATACTTCCTAAAAGCTCTTTTTCTAACCGCAATTGCTTGTGAAATTTCTAGACACCACCAAGGTACTGGTTTTCTTTTTGTAAAACGTTTCGTGAGTGGAATTGTAGTGGATGCTGCTTCGAAAAGTGAGTCTGTAATTGAGTTGATGTTTTCGACGGGAGAAATGTTGCGGTTGTATTGAATATAAGAAGTTCCTAAAATGTTGTTCAATCGGCTTTTAAAATTTTCCAGCGTGGGATATAATTGGGTGTGCTATCAGTAGCAGTTGAAAAAGTGGGTATTAATTTAATGGGGTAGTGATCGCTGTCATGCATGTCTGTGTCTATGGTCCAATCGAAATCGTTGGCCAGAGTTGGAGAGCAAATTGTCAAATCTATTGCAGTTTCTGTGTTGTGTCCGAGGTGAAAATATGTTGGCTCTCCAGTGTTAAGTATTACTAAATTGTGTCGGTCTAAAATGTCTTGAATTATGCGTCCGCGAGTGTCCGGGTGTGTACATTTTTATCCCACGCTGGGCTATGAGCGTTGAAATCGCCAAGTAAGATGAACGGGTTTTTGAATTTTGTGATGAGGTTTTCTAATTGTGTCAAAATGTTTGTGTTGTCTGTAGACGGTGGAATGTACAGTGAGCATACATCTATATTTCGAACATGAAAACGTAATGTACAAGCTACGGCTTGTAGCGATGAATGAAGTGTAATTTGTGTATGTGTGTAATCATTGTTAATGTAAAGGGCTGGACCGCCACTGCGGTATGGCCCACGGACCTCGTCGTGGCGGTCCAGCGAATAATTGAAAAGATTGAAATTATATGTGCCGGTAGGCAAAAACCAGGTTTCTTGAAGTGCGATGAGAATCGGAGTTAAGATGCTAAAAAGGCTTTCAATTCTGCCCATTTGGAAATCAAACTACGGCAGTTCCATTGTAGAAATATGGACATTTGTGAAATTTAATATTTGTCGGCACCTTTCGATGTGTGTCAGAGCCAGGATTGTAATTCCGGCGGACATGTGGGTTGGGTGCGGACGGCGGCGGTGGACCCACCAGAGCCATCCGGCCGGCCGGTGACCTTGACAAGGTCACGGCGACCGGTCACTGCCGCGGGGGATGTCCGCCGGCTGGAAGTTGGTCGGGTCACGTGGGTGCTGGCCGGCGCTGGGCACGCAGGGCTTGATCGGCGGCCCGCTGATGGTGAACGATAATTTGCTCCCGCAGCGGAGTGACTGCGGGGTCTGTCACTCCTCCCTGGAGTGGTCCGTTTGTTGGGAGCCGGAATGGTTTGTGTGTTGGGAGCCAGGGTGGTTTGTGTGGGTTGTGGTCAGTGGTGTGAGTTTTTTTTAGTGGAGCTAATCCGGGAATCATGTCAGTTTGAATAGAAGTAGAAGCGGTGTTGACGCGAGGGGTGGAGGGAGCAACGGTGGCCGCCTGGGCATAAGTTTTTGTTGATGGGGAGGTGGCTTTGACAGACCGTCGAGCCTGGGGGTATGACACCCCAGTAGTGGCCTTGACAGCGCAGACCTCCTTCTCCTTGCGCCAAACTGGGCAGAGGGGTGATGTGGTCAGGTGATCGGATGTGTTGCAGTTGAGGCAGTGGGCAGGTTTGGAGCAGGTGGATTCGGGATGAGGTGGTTCGCCGCACTTTGGACAGCGGGCTGGTTGGCGGCATGTTCTACTGCCATGGCCAAAGCGCTGACAGTTAAAACAGCGGATAGGATGGGAATGAAGACGCGGACTTGGTAGCGTAGGTATCCGGCGAGGAGAGACTTGGGAAGTGTGGTAGAATTAAATGTAAGGACTAGGAGACTCGTATCACGTTTCTGGCCGTCTTTGAAGGATGTAATGCGGCGGACATGGGTCACCCCCTCCGGCCTGAGCTCCGCCTGAATATCCTCTTCAGACACGAAGCGGAGATCCGGCGCGAAGACGGTGCCCTTGGTGGTGTTGCGGTTGGAGTGGAATGAAATGGTCACGGATTTACCACAAAATGTGGTGGTACGGAGGAGGGCTTTGGTCTGGGCTCGGGTTTGGGTTTCGATGACGAGGGTTCCGTTGGCTGGGGCTTCAATGTCAGGATTGGCTAAGGAGCAAATGGCGAGGAGTTGCTTGTTGGCCAGAAAACGTTGACACGACGAAAGGAGACGGACTCCTCGACAGGCTTTACCACGATGTATGATCCAGCACTGTCGAGGTATGGTTCGATAGGTTCAGGTTGGGAGGACGTGGTCTGGTTCGAGCGTGGGTCAGCGGTGTGGAGAGTGATGGTCTGATCTGGATTGCGAGGCGAGGTCGTGGTCTTGGGACGAGCAGGGGTCGGCGAGGCGCAAAGGGCTTCCATGGCGTCATCGAGGGGAATAGTTCGGCGCGGGTCATCAACGTTTGCATCAATCGAGGGAGCATCAGGGGCCAGGTCTGTGTTCGTGCGAAGGTCGTCTGGTGTGGTCAGAGGAGGAAATTCCGGGTCTGAGTCCGTTGGCGAGCATGGGTCCGTGTCCCTTTTACGCTTTTTCCCCATCACGGGGAAAAATCCTACCTAATGTAATTTAAATAAAGATAAAGGACACACATATACTCAGGGAACGGAAATACGACGACGACGACAACTGGGGGTGACAGATGTCACCCCACTAGAAAAACAAAGGAGAAAAGAGTGACGGGTGTCATCCCACGAAAATTATAAATAAGAACCGCAATAATCAGCGGTCAGTCAGGCCAATCGGCAGGGCGGAGTATTCAGTGAGCTTCGGCAACAGTCAGGATGTGCACGAATAGTACTGATACTCCGTGGCGTAGTAATCAATGGGCTCTGGTTATCTATGAGCATATAGTAGTGAATACTCCATGCTTTTTCATTTTATTATTGTAGGCACTTCGGCCTGCTCAGGCCAGTTCGTGCCGTGAGTAGAATGAATTAAAATTTATGTTATGACAGTCAGTTTATAACTCTTGAAGCAAGTTGGTTTTTCGGAGAAAAATGAAAAGTAGATTGATGAGGAAAGGGTGCTGATCTCCTAATAGTGTGGGTAAAGAAAAGGGGATGTTGTGTGTACGGCAGTAGTTGGTAAGTGTTTTTCTATGGTCATGGTAACGTTGACAGTGTAGGAGAATATGTGAAACTGTAAGAGGAGTGTTGCATGATGGGCATGAAGGTCGTGGTGAAGCAGTGTAAATATATCGATGGGTGAGAAAAGTGTGACCTATGCGGAGCCGTGATATAACTTTTTCTTCTTGTCTGTTTTTTTATATGATATGGTTATCTATGAGCATATAGTAGTGAATACTCCATGCTTTTTCATTTTATTATTGTAGGCACTTCGGCCTGCTCAGGCCAGTTCGTGCCGTGAGTAGAATGAATTAAAATTTATGTTATGACAGTCAGTTTATAACTCTTGAAGCAAGTTGGTTTTTCGGAGAAAAATGAAAAGTAGATTGATGAGGAAAGGGTGCTGATCTCCTAATAGTGTGGGTAAAGAAAAGGGGATGTTGTGTGTACGGCAGTAGTTGGTAAGTGTTTTTCTATGGTCATGGTAACGTTGACAGTGTAGGAGAATATGTGAAACTGTAAGAGGAGTGTTGCATGATGGGCATGAAGGTCGTGGTGAAGCAGTGTAAATATATCGATGGGTGAGAAAAGTGTGACCTATGCGGAGCCGTGATATAACTTTTTCTTCTTGTCTGTTTTTTTATATGATATGGTCCAGTTTTCGATGACAGGTTTGATGAGACGTAATTGTGTGTAGTTTGTGGTTTCAGTCCATTGTTAGTTCTAAAAATGTCAAATGTTCTGTCGTATTGTTGATTTGATGGCGTCAATATGTGGTGGGATTTCTGTGATGTGTGGTAATTGTAATGATTGTTTTGCGAAATGATCTGCTTCCTCGTTTCCTGGGATGCCACAGTGACTGGGCACACACAGGAAACGGACCTTCATGCCCATCAGATGAAGTGTTTCAAGTGTGTCATAAATGGAAATATGGCAATGGTGCGAAAAGGAAAGTGAAGAAAGAGATTGAAGAACAGATTTTGAGTCGGAACAAATGACGACATGGCGCATGGGGTGACAAATTGAACGGTTGCGAACATAGCGAAGGCAGTGAGAATGGCGTGCAATTCGGCGATGAAAATGGAGGTCCCGTCTGGTAAGCGATGCTGTTTTGTGTGTGTACCTGAAACAATGGCATTTCCTGTGCAATTTGCATTCTTGGATCCGTCGGTGAAAACAAAAGGAACATGGCGATAACGAGAACGAAACGGGTGGAATTTTTGTTTTGGCGTATTCTAGACAAAGTTGTGATTTTGGAGTGGTGGTGAGATAAAAAATATGTCTTCCGGTCATCTGCCACGGTGGTGTAGTTGGTGGAGAGAGAGCAGTAATATGTGGAATGTTGTATTGGAGTTGTGTGGAAAATGTTTTAATGCGTGAAGCTATGGTAAGGCCGGTTCGCCTTTCTGCGGGACCTAAATATTCGTGGTGTAGATTTGGGAGAATTTGTCAAGATGCGTGTGTGGGGTGGTGTTCTCTAAATTGAATTTTTTCCGGCATGCCTGAGTGTTTGTTCAATTCTTCGGAGAGCTAATGGTGGAATTCCTGATTCGATTTGTAAAGAAATAATGAGAGACGTGGTCATTGCACCGAGTGCTAAACGGATGAATTTATTTTGTATGGTATCCAAAAGTTTCAAAGCGGAGGTACTGGCACCGGCGTAGACTAGCGACCCATATTCTATGATGGGAAGAACTAAGGATTTGTATAACTGTAATAGCGTGTGACAATCGGATCCGAATGAGGAAGAAGTAATACAGCGAAATAAATTGAGTCGGTGAAAACATTTGGTCTGAACTTGTTTGATGTGTTGATACATGGATAGCCTACGATCAAAAATAATGCCTAGCAATTTAAATGAATTTACAAAAGGTATGTTGTTGTTACCGAGGTGAAGCGGTGTGTCTGGGTTCGGGCAGGGTGTTGATTTGCTAAATATCAGTGTTGCGGATTTTGGGGCCAAAAAAGGAAGCCATACTTTAGGGACCATTCGTGTACTCGTTCAAGTGCGTTTTGTAATCGAATTAAACAATGTTCATAATTTTTGCCGGAGCACCAAATCGCACTATCGTCCGCAAATAGCGAGTATGATAGATTGGCAGGCATGTTATCGAAAATATAATTAATGATGATGTTGAATAATACTGGTGAAATACAACTCCCCTGTGGTAATCCGTTCTGAAGAAAACGTGGATCGGAAATCGCTGATCGGCACCGGAGATGAAAATGACGAGAACCAGACAAAAATCCTATCAAATAATGAGCAAAATTTCCTTTGACGCCGAAGTGAAGAAGTTTGGAAATTAATGCCGGTTTGGATATCATATCATACGCTTTGCTAATGTCTAAAAATACTGCGATGGTGTGTTCATGTTTTTTATAACCAAGGCGGATGTCAGTTTCTAATCGAATGAGATGATATATTGTACTGTGGCCAAGACGAAAGCCGCATTGAATTGGAGATAAAAGATAATTTGTTTCTAAGTACCAGGTCAGTCTTTTTACAATCATGCGTTCGAAAAGTTTTCCTAGACAACTGGTGAGAGCGATGGGTCGAAAATTGTTGGGGTTGCTGTGGTTTTTGCCTGGTTTTGGTATAGGAATGATTAGGGCTTCCCTCCAGGTTTCGGGGAAAGTATGGCCAGACCATAATGCATTAAATGTTTGTAAGATGCATGTTTTGTGTCGTTGGATAAATGTCTGAAAAAGGAATAATGTAAATTGTCGGGACCTACAGAAGTATTACCGGCGGAGGAAATTGCAGTATCCAGTTCTGAAACTTGAAAAGGGATATTGTATGTTTCAGTGTTGTCCGAATCGAATTGTGCCAATTCGGTGTGAAATGTGTGTTGTGCATTTTGTAAAAATTATGGTCTGTAGTTGTTGTCAGAGCTATTGTGAGCCATGGTGTCCGCTATTGTATTTACTATTGTTTGTGGGTCTGTAATTGTGATATTTTGAATTTTGAGGGCCGGGAGTGATTTAAGTGGAGTGCGTCCTGATAATCGGCGGATTAACTGCCAGATTTTGCTTAAAGGTATTCGAGAGGTGAGTTGCTGTAAATATAATGACCATGAACGGCGACGAGCTTCGCGAATGATGCGGCGTGTCTTCGCACGTTCATAATTACGGCTGACTAAATTTTGTTGGTCGGGATGGCGTAAATATCTTCTAAATGCTCTTTTTCTTGTGGCTATTGCTCACGAAACTTCTATCGACCACCAGGGAACTGGTGTTCTTTTTGCGAAAGGTTTTGTTGGTGGAATAGCGGTGGAAGCTGCTTCGAGAAGTGTTCGAGAAGTGAGAAGAAGTGTAACTTGGTTGATGTTTTCGACGGAAGAAATGTTGGGGTTGTATTGAATATGTGAAAGTTGTCCTGAAAAGTTCCTGAAAAGTTGTCCAATCGGCCTGCGAGGCCAAGAGTTGGCTCCAATCGGCCAATCCAATCAACACTGGAGAGCCAAATCCAATCGGCCAAAAGTTGGCTCTCCAGTGTTAAGTATTACTAAATTGTGTCGCTCAAATATGTGTTGTATAATGCGTCCGCGAGTGTCTGGGTGTGTACATTTTGTATCCCACGCTGGGCTATGAGCGTTGAAATCGCCCAGTAAGATGAACGGGTTCTTGAAATGTACTATAAGGTTTTCTAAATGTGTTGAAATATTTGTGTTGTCGGTGTGTGGTAGAATATAGATGGAACACACATCTATATTTCTACCATGTAAACGTAATGTACAAGCTACGGCTTGTAATTGTGTATTAAGTGTAATTTGTGTATGTATGAAATCATTGTTTATGTAAAGTGCTGTACCGCCACTTCGATGTGATCCATGGACCTCGTCGTGCCGATACAGTAAATAATTGAAAAGATTGAAGTTGTATGTATCATTAGGCAAAAACCATGTTTCTTGAAGTGCTATGAGAATACGTGCGAGAATACCGAAAAAAAAGCTTTCATTTCGGCCCATTTTGATATTAAGCTACGACAATTCCATTGCAAAAAGTAGACATCGGGAAGAGTTAATGTTTGTCAGCCCCTTTCGGTGCATGTCGGAGCCAGGAGTGCAGTTCAGGTGGGTACGTGTGTTGAGTGCGGTCGGCGGTGGTTGGCTCGCTCGAGCCGTCCGGCCGACCGGTGACTTTGGCAGGATCACGCCGGCCGGCCACTGTCGCGGGGGACGCCCGCCGGCTGGGAGTTGGTCGGGTCACGTGGGCGCCGGCCGGCGCTGGACAAGCCGCGCTGGACCGGCGGCCCGCTGACGGGGAACGAGAATTTGCTCCCTCAGCGGAGTGACTGCGGGGCCTATCACTCCTCCCTGGAGTGGTCCGTTTGTTTGGAGCCGGAGTGGTCTGAGTGTTGGGAGCCAGGGTGGTTTGTGTCGGAGTGGCCTGAGTGTTGGGAGCCAGGGTGGTTTGTGTCGGTGTGGTCAGTGGAGTGAGTTTTTTTTAGTGGAGCTAAACCTGGAATCATGTCTGTTTGCATCGAGGCAGAAGTAGTGTTGACGCGACGTGTGGGGGGAGCAACGGTGGCCGCCTGGGCGTAAGTTTTAGTTGATGGAGATGCGGCCTCGACAGACCGTCGGGCCTGGGGGTATGACACCCTGGTCGTGGCCTTGACAGCACACACTTCCTTTTCCTTGCGCCAAACTGGACATTGATTGGATGTGGTGAGGTGATCGGACGTGTTACAGCTGAGGCAGTGGGCAGGCTTGGAGCAGGTGGAATCAGGATGGGGTGGTTCTCCGCACTTAGGGCATCGGGCGGTTTGGCGACACGTCTTACTCCCATGCCCGAAGCGCTGACAATTGAAACAGCAGAGGGGATTGGGAATGAATACGCGAACTTGGAATCGGATGTAGCCGGCGAGGAGGGTCTTAGGAAGAGTTGTAGAGTTGAAGGTAAGGACAAGGAGGCTTGTATCGCGTTTCTGGCCGTCTTTAAATGAGGTAATGCGGTGGTCGTGGGTCACCCCCTCCGGCCTGAGCTCCGTCTGGATATCAGCTTCGGACATGAAGCGGAGCTCCGGCGCGAAGATGGTGCCCTTGGTGGTGTTGCGGTTTGAATGTAGGGTAATGGTGACGGATTTACCACAAAATGTGGTGGTACGGAGGAGGGCTTTGGTCTGGGCTCGGGTTTGGGTTTTAATGACGAGGGTTCCGTTGGCAGGGGCTTCGACGTCGGGATTGGTTAAGGAGCAGATGGCGAGGAGTTGCTTGGTCGGCCAGAAAACGTTAATACGGCGGAAGGAAACGGACTCGACAGGCTTGAGTACTATGTAAGAGCCAGCACTGTCGAGGTAGGGTTCGATGGGATCAGGTTGGGATGGCGTGATCTGGTTAGGGCGTGCGTCTGTGGCGTGGAGAGTGATGGTCTGGTCGGAATTGCGAGTCGAGGTCTTGGTATGAGCGGGGGTCGGTGAGGGACAAAGGGCTTCCATGGCGTCGTCCAAAGGAATTGTCCGGCGCGGGTCATCAACAGTGGTATCGAGAGGTGGAACATCATGTGCAGAGTCCGGGGTCGCGCGATGGTCGTCAGGTGTAGCGAGTGGTGGAAATTCCGATTCATAGTCCGGTGGCGAGCTGGGGTCCGTATCCTTTTTTCGTTTTTTCCCGATCGCGGGGAAAAAACCCTAACTAATACGATTTAAATATAGACGAAGGACACACAGACAACGGACAACGGAAATACGACGCCATGATCAAATCCGCGCGGAGTGACGGGTGTCACCCAAGAAAGAAAAAGAACGAAAAGGAGCGACGGGTGTCACCCCACGAAAATGAAAAATAAACTGCTATAACCAGCAGGCAGTCTGGCCAAAACTGCCACGGCGGAGTAGTCAATTGCTCTGGTTGTATGCGAGCGTATAGCGTATTGAGTACTCCATGTAAAACAAGCGCGAAGAACGGAAAGGAGCACCGCAAGCAATAGCAGCAGTAATTTCAGTAACAGTCACGTGAGGTAATCTCCAGTCACCTGGTATCTGTGGCGTGCATCAGTCGAAGCTTAATTGAGAGTCGGGTGAGTATGAAGAGGCCGAAAGAAGACTATGACATGGCTTAGAAGCTTGCTTATGAGTTGACAATTACTCATCTAGGCCGTCGACATGACAGTTTGAGCATGGTAGCAAACAATTGGATGCTGAAATGAGCTTCAGTAGGACGTTGATATTCCTTTCAATAGATGGCGCCACCAGCGCAAGCACCGGAGCAAGGTATTGGCGAGGGCTAACACCACCAATTCGTAATGGATATCGATGAAAATGGCACCAGCGGCTCAGAAGCAACAGGACTTTGTGGTGCATGCAAGTGGGTGGATATAAACTAGAGCTATGCGCTTTCAGTATGTTGAAGAACCAGAAGATTAAAATCCAAGATTTAAAAAAAAAATAATTGGCGATGCGGCACGGTTGAGCCTTCTTCAATCGCGACCAAGCTTCACATATATTAATTTACCATGATTGGCACAGACTGACCGAGTAGTATTTTTCGAACTCGAAACTTCATAACATAAGATGAGTCGTAATATATATATAGGTATATGTATATATATATATATATATATATATATATATATATATATATATATATATTTTGACAAGTTTTTGTATACTGTTTTGAATACTATTTTCACGGGGAGAAGGATTTCCGCGATGGGATGGTGCCCATACCTTCCGCGATGGGATGGTGCCTGTGAAATAACCCAATTAAAGGACAAATTTAGGAGGAAGGCTGTAGAGGCCGCATTTATCGATACCGAGGATTGCATCAATAGTTAACCTGGATTTGTTAAGCTTGCCAGCGTGATAGCGTATCTGGTACGGGACGATGTGGTCAATTGACGCAGTGTTTCGCACTATATCGTTCGTCAGCACGATGCGTATCACAGTTCGTCGATGCGTGTCACGTTTTGAGCACAGGAATTCGAGTACGTGATTGCGTGCTTAAAGTTGTCAAATTGTTTAATTGTGTCACCCTGAAGAAGGCCTTTGGCCGAAACGTTGGTGATGTGTGTGTTGGTCAAAATATAGTTTTTTTTAATCATTGTGCCACTGTATATATATATATATATATATATATATATGTATATCTATATATATTTTTTTTAAATATATACATATATATATATATGTATATATATATATATATATATATATATATATATATATATATATATATATATTTACGTTGTAACAGACAGAGTAGTCTAGAAAGCCTACCAAATACGAGCATTACAAGTGCTCATGTGCGGCGTCCGGCCCATATCTGTGCTCTCATTCCACACCACCTCAGACCGCAACCGGATATTCCCAACGAATCCCACAGATGGAGTCCAATGTGCAATGCACCAATGCACAGGTGCTGATGGCCAGTACCACGACCCGCTTAATGTCTGCCGACGGGCGACTGTTGAGCCGCCGCCCACCAGTACACTGTGTCTGTGTAGCCGCCCACCAGCACACTGTGTCTGCCCAGCCACCGCCCACCAGCACACTGTGTCTGTCCAGCCGCCGCCCACCAGCACACTGTGTCTGCCCAGCCGCCGCTGACCAGAACACTATGTCTGCCCAGCCGCCGCCCACCAGCACACTATGTCTGCCCAGCCGCCGCCCACCAGCACACTATGTCTGCCCAGCCGCCGCCCACCAGCACACTGTGTCTGCCCAGCCGCCGCTGACCAGCACACTATGTCTGCCCAGCCGCCGCCCACCAGCACACTATGTCTGCCCAGCCGCCGCCCACTAGAACACTATGTCTGTCCAGCCGCCGCCCACCAGCACACTGTGTCTGCCCAGCCGCCGCTGACCAGCACACTATGTCTGCCCAGCCGCCGCCCACCAGCACACTGTGTCTGCCCAGCCGCCGCCCACCAGCACACTATGTCTGCCCAGCCGCCGCCCACCAGCACACTGTGTCTGCCCAGCCGCCGCTGACCAGCACACTATGTCTGCCCAGCCGCCGCCCAGCACACTATGTCTGCCCAGCCGCCGCCCACCAGCACACTATGTCTGCCCAGCCGCCGCTGACCAGCACACTATGTCTGCCCAGCCGCCGCCCAGCACACTATGTCTGCCCAGCCGCCGCCCACCAGCACACTGTGTCTGTCCAGCCGCCGCCGCCGAGGAGCGGCATGTCTGCCCAACCGCAGCCGCCGAGGAGCGCCATGTCTGCCCAACCGCAGCCGCCGAGGAGCGGCATGTCTGCCCAACCGCAGCCGCCGAGGAGCGGCATGTCTGCCCAACCGCAGCCGCCGAGGAGCGCCATGTCTGCGGCCGCCGGCGACACATCGGAAGCGGGCCAGCCGGCGGCGCCGCGCCACTACTGCCGCACTGACACAGATGGACGCCTGACCGATCACCGGCTGGCGCGGCCGCCGCGCCGCCGCATATGGTGCAACCGTCGCGCCGCTAATGCCTACTCTCCATATGCGCATTGGAAAGAGCGTACCGAGAAACTGGCCGGCAATGGATGGCTGGTCTATTTTGATTGCGATGGCTGTGCCAGCTAAGGTTCCATTGCAATGGTATTGGCATCACCCTGCTGAATTTATCTAATATCGGCGCTGGCGGAAATACGGATGTCGGCCGATAGCATCCGGTTCGACGTACTTCCTTCATTGTGTCATTTCGTGTAGATACCGAGTAGATGTCCGGGCGGCACAGGGTCAGAATGTCCAACTGCCAAGAACACTGAGGTGCGACAGAGTGTCGCAAGGCTCAGAATGCCAAATGCGACAGAATGTCCAAAACTTCCATGGGGTTCCATATTCATTCTGGAGCTGCTTTGCACTTGGACATCTTGATCGCACCGCAGGGTTCTTGGGTGTTGCACATCATGGCGTAGCAGCACACCGCGACAGAATGTCCAAGCGTCATCCTTCCCAATCATCAGACGGTCAAAAATGTGCTTACTTTTCCACATGAGATAGGAAAGAAGTTTAAGCTTGATGAACAGAGATGTTTGACCGTCACATTCTTGTGCCGTCTGTTTCAACAGATGGATGCAAACTTAAGCTGACATAAAGCAGTTTGATGAAACACTCATACAGTCTGTAGATGGGGCACTCCAGCAGTTGCATGAACACCTACAGTCTGCTGAGGAGTACCCCAGCCGTCGTAGGATTTGCCCGCCAAAAGTTATGGCTCTGTAGAAGTGTCATGGTTATGTAGACCGCACCCGGACGAACAGAATTGGGCATCCCAGTGGAGAGCACATTCATATGACACCCCCAGCCCCTCCCGAAGAAAAAAAAACCCAATCTTCTCTGTGCTACTATGCCTAGGCATTGGCGCATGCACATTTCAACAAATGGATGACCATGTGCAAATGTTGAGCGGGGTATGAGGAACACGCAATATGATAATTGCAGCTAATTTTTGGCGTCTATTTGGTTGTGTTCTTCAGGAATTTCTCTCCGGGGAAAATATTGCTATGCTGAATGTGGAATTTTGAGAATCTTAAGGGGTAGGAAATAGTAGACACGTATTTTTTTTTTTTTTTTTTTTGTAGGTGCATATGCGAGTGCTCTTGTTGCTGAAGATGGGTATTTCTAGCAATGCGGCAGCCGGACGTCTTTGTCGATAAACTTTAATTTTTTGCTGGCTCATGTGAGACAGCAAACACATGTTGACATTCTGTTCTGACACTGGGACGTTATGACACTTGGACATACAGCAAGCATAGCAGCAATATATCTTCGAGATCGTTCTCAAAACAATTTCTTAAAGAAGTTTTGTTAAAATTTCATCCAATCCAAATCCGCACGGAGAGGCCAATCCGTGTTTTGCTCGAAGGCATTCCCCGGTACCTGCTAGTTGTAGCCGCAACATAGCAAATATATGCTGCTTTAAGAGACGATAAACGCCGTTCTACGATCGTCACATGGTACGTATTCCCCGGATGAAGTGTGATGTGAATAATTCGTTCAGGGTCAGCCCCAGGCTTGGCTTTGAAATCCTACAGGATTATCACAAAAACAAACTTCTCTTGATGCAGGGAGCGACAAACTTTGAGGTAGTTCTGCATCCTGTAGCTGCAATGTTCGGTGAAATTTAAAGCTGAAACCATCATCCTGGTGGAGATTTCGACGGAGTAGGATCTCGTAGAGCACTGGAAACTTGGTTTCGATATCCATATCTGGGATTTTGGACCTGCTTAGTCATTTCAAATACTCCTGGACTCATAATTTACTGCTTTACTCCCTCTGAGTTTACTTGAATTTATTAGAAGCATTATTGTTCCTTAGATTTGGGCAATTGTCAGGGGATAGCTCTTTCACGATTGTCGTCCGCATTCTCTTCCATGCTTAAAATTGTCCCTGTGTATTTGCACCTATTGCCAGATACCTGTTGGTGGTGAGTCCCATCTGGCCTTCCGATGCAGAGTGCGACGATCACAGCCATTGTAGACGGACATTCCTTCAGCGATCAAAATTGGGGAAAGTGACCCATCCGTTCATTAGAGCTGCGTCATTTCGCATATCTGATGCAGAGTACGGGTGAAATTGTTGTACATTCCTCTCTCCGATTCTTATCCAGCTGCGGGCGACAAGCAAATGAATATGCCCTCGTCGTGCCGAGTCGGGTCTCAGCCAATAAGTGATTGTTCCGGTGAAACCTGCCATTTTCGGAGTGAGAAACGCTGCATTATTGAAGCTGATGGTTTCGAATCAGGCTAATAATTTGAAGGATTACACCGGGAATAAAGAGTTGGGTTGGATATGAATGGTTGGAAAGTGTGGTAGAATATCAGACACGTGGAAGAGTAATGATGGGAGTCAAAACCATGAAACCGATTTAAGTCATTTTTGTTCGTAGTTAAATAGTAGAATGGCGTTCGTGCTTTGTTTTTGGCGAGCCTGCCGACGAGTGGTGGTGTCAATTATTGTTAATTAATGGAAATTATAACGGCTACAGCCAGCAGGTACCGGGGAATACCTTCGAGCAAAACACGGATTGGCCTCTTCGTGCGGATTTGGGATTGGATGAAATTTGGACAAAACGGCTTTTAAAAAATCGTTTTTGAGGAAGATCTCGAAGATATATTGCTGCTGTGCTTGCTGTAGCAAATATTTCCATTCAGCTTGCCACATTCTCGAGCGTAGAAGATCCACCGCAAGCCCCTGTCCACCTGTGCATTGGCCTTGCTCGCTGTCATTCGACAAAAATACTGATCAACCAAGGCATCAACGTCGCAAGCTCTAGAGTGCTTGTACCAAGCTAGCACATTTTTGCGTGGAGCGCATATATAGCGCACAGGATATAACCTCGATCAAACAGCAGCGTTACTGCAGTGGCGTCACACCTTTTTTAGCATCGCTATCATTTTTCTGCTGACCAGACAACGCTCATAGCACAGGGCCGGCATTAAGCCTCGTGATTTCCGTGACGGCATCCCGTGACAATCTAGACAAGAGCTGGTGCTGGAGAACATCTTACAGCGAGAATCAAAAGTTGCAAACGGTAAACTTTGTGTCTATTTGTAAGCACGTATTTCGTCACAAAAAGTTCTTGATGTATTTAATAAACTTGGTGTGGGCCACTAACTGCAAGTAATAAATAGCTAAAACAAAAACACAGAAGGGCAAACACTGGCAGCAGCGCCACCCTGCATCGTGAATATTGCAGAGCAAACACTGGCAGCAGCGCCACCCTGTACTGTGGATATTGCAGGGCAAGCAATGACAGCAGTGCCACCATGCACTGTGAATATTGCAGGGCAAGTAATGGCAGCAGCGCCACCCTGCACTGAGAACATTGCGGGGCAAGCAATGGCAGCAGCGCCACCCTGCATCGTGAATATTGCAGAGCAAACACTGGCAGCAGCGCCACCCTGTACTGTGGATATTGCAGGGCAAGCAATGGCAGCAGCGCCACCCTGCATCGTGAATATTGCAGGCAAACACTGGCAGCAGCGCCACCCTGTACTGTGGATATTGCAGGGCAAGCAATGACAGCAGTGCCACCATGCACTGTGAATATTGCAGGGCAAGTAATGGCAGCAGCGCCACCATGCACTGTGAATATTACAGGGCAAGCAATGGCAGCAGCACCACCATGCACTGCGAATATTGCAGGGCACACTGTCAGCAGCGCCACCCTGCACTGTGAATATTGCAGGGCAAGTAATGGCAGCAGCGCCACCATGCACTGTGAATATTACAGGGCAAGCAATGGCAGCAGCACCACCCTGCACTGCGAATATTGCAGGGCACACTGTCAGCAGCGCCACCCTGCACTGTGAATATTGCAGGGCAAACAATGGCAGTAGCGCCACCCAGCACTGTGAATATTACAGGGCACACTGTCAGCAGCGCCACCCTGTACTGTGAATATTGCAGGGCACACTGTCACCAGCGCCACCCTGCACTGCAAATATTGCAGGGCACACTGTCAGCAGCGCCACCCTGTACTGTGAATATTGCAGGGCAAGCAATGTCAGCAGCGCCATCCTGCACTGTGAATATTGCAGGGCACACTGTCAGCAGCGCCACCCTGCACTGTGAATATTGCAGGGCAAGCAATGTCAGCAGCGCCACCCTGCACTGTGAATATTGCAGGGCACACTGTCAGCAGCGCCACCCTGCACTGTAAATATTGCAGGGCAAGCAATGGCAGCAGCGCCACCATGCACTGCGAATATTGCAGGGCACACTGTCAACAGCGCCACTCTGTACTGTGAATATTGCAGGACACACTGTCAGCAGCGCCACCCTGTACTGTGAATATTGCAGGGCACACCATGCACTGCCCCGACTGAGTATCGCGTCGCGCCAGATTTCTCTTCACGTTGTCCTCACAGAGGCTGAGCGCCGTAGTAAAAAAGTGAAAGCGTCCACTGGCTAGAGCATGGTGAGCCGATCCGTGCGTCCACTGGCTAGAGCATGGTGAGCCGATCCGTGCGGGAGGAGTGTTGATGGTCGGACTTCTGTCCAGAGCAACACAGACGTGCCCTCTCCAACTGTCGCGGCCAGGTGTGTGCAGGCCCGGGCTGTGTCTCGTGACAGGTCAGGTGTGTAGGCCCGGACTGTGTCCGTGACAGGTCAGGGGTGTAGGCCCGGGCTGTGTCCGTGACAGGTCAGGTGTGTAGGTCTGGGCTGTGTCTCGTGACAGGTCAGGGGTGTAGGCCCGGCCTGTGTGCGTGACAGGTCAGGTGTGTAGGCCAGGGCAGTGTCCGTGACAGGTCAGGGGTGTAGGCCCGGGCTGTGTCCGTGACAGGTCAGGTGTGTAGGTCTGGGCTGTGTCTCGTGACAGGTCAGGGGTGTAGGCCCGGCCTGTGTGCGTGACAGGTCAGGTGTGTAGGCCAGGGCAGTGTCTCGTGACAGGTCAGGTGTGTAGGCCCGGGCTGTGTCTCGTGACAGGTCAGGGGTGTAGGCCCGGACTGTGTCCGTGACAGGTCAGGTGTGTAGGCCAGGGCAGTGTCTCGTGACAGGTCAGGTGTGTAGGCCCGGGCTGTGTCTCGTGACAGGTCAGGGGTGTAGGCCCGGACTGTGTCCGTGACAGGTCAGGTGTGTAGGCCAGGGCAGTGTCTCGTGACAGGTCAGGTGTGTAGGCCCAGGCTGTTTCTCGTGACAGGTCAGGGGTTTAGGCCCGGACTGTGTCCGTGACAGGTCAGGTGTGTAGGCCAGGGCAGTGTCTCGTGACAGGTCAGGTGTGTAGGCCCGGGCTGTGTCTCGTGACAGGTCAGGTGTGTAGGCCCGGGCTGTGTCTCGTGACAGGTCAGGGGTGTAGGCCCGGACTGTGTCCGTGACAGGTCAGGTGTGTAGGCCAGGGCAGTGTCTCGTGACAGGTCAGGTGTGTAGGCCCGGGCTGTGTCTCGTGACAGGTCAGGTGTGTGGGTCCAGGCTGAGTTTCGTGACGGAGAAAGTGTGCTAAGCCCGATCTGCCTCGTGACGGAACAGATGTGTGCAGACACTGACTGTGTTTCGTGACGGAACAAGTATGTGTGTGTGTGTGTGTGTGCAGGCTCTGGCTGTCTCGTGATGGAACGGTCGTCCAGTTGTCGCGGTCCGCCGCGGCTGTGTGGTCATCATCAGGAGGTGACCCACTCTGCTCCGGTACCCACCACCTGTCCGCACGGACAGCCGGTGGCCGGACTGTGTGGTCATCATCAGGAGGTGACCCACTCTGCTCTGTGCTCCGGTACCCACCACCTGTCCGCACGGACAGCCGGTGGCCGGACTGTGTGGTCATCATCAGGAGGTGACCCACTCTGCTCTGTGCTCCGGTACCCACCACCTGTCCGCACGGACAGGCCGGTGGCCGGACTGTGTGGTCATCATCAGGAGGTGACCCACTCTGCTCCGGTACCCACCACCTGTCCGCACGGACGGCCCATGGCCGGACTGTGTGGTCATCATCAGGAGGTGACCCACTCTGCTCCGGCACCCACCACCTGTCCGCACGGACGGCCCATGGCCGGACTGTGTGGTCATCATCAAGAGGTGACCCACTCTGCTCCGGTACCCACCACCTGTCCGCACGGACGGCCCATGGCCGGACTGTGTGGTCATCATCAGGAGGTGACCCACTCTGCTCCGGCACCCACCACCTGTCCGCACGGACGGCCCGTGGCCGGACTGTGTGGTCATCATCAGGAGGTGACCCACTCTGCTCCGGTACCCACCACCTGTCCGCACGGACGGCCCGTGGCCGGACTGTGTGGTCATCATCAGGAGGTGACCCACTCTGCTCCGGGACCCACCACCTGTCCGCACGGACGGCCCATGGCCGGACTGTGTGGTCATCATCAAGGAGGTGACCCACTCTGCTCCGGTACCCACCACCTGTCCGCACGGACGGCCCATGGCCGGACTGTGTGGTCATCATCAAGAGGTGACCCACTCTGCTCCGGCACCCACCACCTGTCCGCACGGACGGCCCATGGCCGGACTGTGTGGTCATCATCAAGAGGTGACCCACTCTGCTCCGGCACCCACCACCTATCCGCACGGACGGCCCATGGCCGGACTGTGTGGTCATCATCAGGAGGTGACCCACTCTGCTCCGGTACCCACCACCTGTCCGCACGGACGGTCCGTGGCCGGACTGTGTGGTCATCATCAGGAGGTGACCCACTCTGCTCTGTGCTCCGGTACCCACCACCTGTCCGCACGGACGGCCCGTGGCCGGACTGTGTGGTCATCATCAGGAGGTGACCCACTCTGCTCCGGTACCCACCACCTGTCCGCACGGACGGCCCGTGGCCGGACTATGCGCACACCGACGACGAGATGGATCGGAGAAATACCGATAGCCAGACAACACGGCCGGAGAAAGTGCGCTCCGAGTGGAGCACGCCACATATTGGATTCTCAGTTCGCATTTCAAGTGGAGTGGCATTTAGTTCCGATTCGATCGAATTGTGGCAACGCTGTCAGATTTCAGTTGGATTACGGATTGCGTTGAAAGCCAAAGTTTTCTTGGGCACACATATATTTGCGCGCTAAACGCGGAATCGCGGGATTGCATGTGAAGTTTGTCTGTTGAATTGTGTTGTTTGGGCAGGCTCCGTAGCTTAGACCACAAACCAAGGTGGGTGCATGTCTGATGCAGGCTTCAGCAATGAACAGTAGCGAACCACAAATGGAAGATGACGTGAGGCTATTCACGTTACGTCAATATTCCCACTTTCTCATTGGAAGATGCTTGGCGCCAGTTCTTGCCTTTTCCTTGAAAACTGATCCCCCTCCCTATTAATTAAGACCACCTTGGGTGTGCTCCTCTTGATGCATGGTGCATTGATATGGTGCATTGCATGCATTCATGCATGCCCAAAGTCTAAAGCTTTGTTCGCATTCCCTTGCACATCTGATTTCCCGCTTCGCAGCCATCTCACATCAACAAGATCCTATCATTGCAAGTCACAGTTTGCAGCTTGGATAGTTTCCATACACTTTTGTTACTTTTAGGAGATAGGAATTCATTTATTTATTTGTTAGTAAGCGAGTAATTTAGCTAGAGTTTTGAATAGTCATTTCTAACGTTCATTATACCCGTAATTGGTCTCGAAATGTTTAGAATCTAGGGATCAGCAGTGTTCATTCAGACCAGATACGTGCAATCTGTATAAAATCACAGCGACAGAGAGCAGTGCGATATGACATTTACAGCACAGTAGCTGCCGCGGCAGCAACGCACGCGGACAAGTAGGTAGGCATGTGCACCTTGCATATGCGTATCCGCACAGTGCGATAGTTCCATCCCATGCAGCCAATCCAAAGCGATCAGAAGACAATCGATCAATCAATGCCATCGATACAAGGCTATTGATTGTCGTATTTGATACAGGGCAATCGGTTGATGGGTGGAGATATGGAGCCTTACCCCTCCCCCCCCCCCCTCTCCCGGCCCTTTAACGACATTGGGCGAAGGCTTCAGCCAGTTTTGTGTTCACAGTGTGCATGCCTCACTACACCAGATGCCGAGTGGCCCGCGGCCAAAAGACTCGTGCCGCGGCGCGCGCTGCCATTCGGAGCGCAGGCATGATGCGGCACAGCGCCCCAGCCTTCCGGGGGCAGGCGGCTATCGGGCCGCCATATTTTTTCCGACTGGCTCGCGGATCTGAAAGTTGGCCCAGGGCGAGCGGCCGCGGCCGCGGCGGCTGGCCCACATCCCACTGGCACCTACATCACGGCGCTTCCCCCGCCTCGCCACGGTGCTGCCCACCAGCGCCGACCCAGCCGGGCAGTGGTGGATCGCTACGGCGCCGTGCAGCGGTGGACTGCTACGGCACCAGCGTTGGGCAGCGGCGGATCGCTCGGCGCCAGGCAGTGGCAGACTGCTACGGCGCCATCGATGATTGTCTGTAGGTGGAAGACAAAGTTGTCTTCCAAAGTTGACAAGTTGACAAGTTGAAGACAAAGTTGTCTTCCACCTACAGACAATCATCGATGGTGCCGTAGCAGTCTGCCACTGCCCGGCGCTGTAGCAGTCCACCGCTGCCCAACGCCGGCGCCGTAGCAGTCCACCGCTGCCCGGCGCTGTCCTCCGTTCCTGTGGTATGGACGGCATTGCGGTCAGCCTCCTCGTGGAGAAACATTATATATTTGCGATCAAATCATGTCAGGGAGGCGCCGGCGGTGTCCGCCTGAAATGCAGCGTGTGAAAACCAACAGGCCTCGTCAAACAGACTTTCACTGTGTTCAATGTGCTGGACTAGTTACAGCGGACTTGACGGTGTCCTCGCTCTTCCATTGGAGCGTCGTATGTGAACTGCTGTTGGCGGCTGTTCCTGAAACTATGAAATCGAGTGTCATGCATACCAATGGTTTGGATGACACTAGGCATCGGTGGTGTATGCAAGTTGTGTAGATTTTCAGGTGGAACTGTGCTTTTGTGACGGCCACGCCAACGTTTGCAATCCCAACTTCGCTGCTGGTAGTCCCACAATATTTGCCGCTAAATGTAGTGGCATACCCATGTCACTGGAAAAAAAATATAACATCATTATAAAGGTATAGGACCAGCGGCAGGGACACTTATCGAGCTTGAACGACATGGGAAATACATTTTTCCGTCAAAATTTTAGAGGGTTTATCGTACCCTGGGAGACAAAACTGTGCACTGAAAGAACCAATGTACATGGACAAAATACAACAATTTCCCCTTTCAAAGCGTGCGTGGCTAGACAAATAGTTACTTTTTCGCGTTTTACCTAATCTCGCTGCAAAAGCGAACTCCATAAAGTGTGCAACTCGGCCGTACAAAAACCCACCCCGATTAAGTGTCACGGCACCGCCCTTCTCTGCTCTTCAACCAGCCTACTTTCCTAATCGTATTACTTGAATCACCAAAATACACGTCCGGGTGTAGATTCGCTAGCTATGCATCGTGTGTTAGTAATAGGTGAAACGTACGCATGCTCCCTACACACCAATCGGTACTTTAAAGCAAATTGTCATCCGAAGAGGGTTCTTGTGCATTTCTCTCTATCTCTCTCCCGGCCACCGTCTCCTTCAGCGGTCCGCCGCCCCGGCCGTGACTGACGTGTGCCGCTGTGGTCGTCGCTGTGGTCGTCGCTGTGGTCGTCGCCGTAGTCGTCGCCGTAGTCGTCGCCGTAGTCGTCGCCATCGTCACCGTTGCAGTCGCTGCCGTAGTGACCGTCACCGCCGTGGCCAGCAGCCATTCAGCCGACTCCGGCCGCTATGATGAATGGTGGGGCAGAGTGTGCGCGCCGGCGGCCCGCACCTTGGCCGCTCCACGGCCGGATAACGGGTCGGCGGACCTGGGTCGGTCTCGTCGACCTCTGGCCCACCGACGCTGCCCAGCTGACCTGCGCGCCGCTGTGGTCGTCCATCGACAGCCAACTGTTGGCAGCTGACAATAGCGCCGCTGTGGTAGTCCATCCACAGCCAACGGTTGGCAGCTGACAGTAAAAAGGCGTATCCTTGGCGAAGATGGTCTGCTATTTGCCCGTTCACACTGGAAGCAGGCGCTGGAAGGATGCATGTATAACACAGTATGCAATTGGTGTTATCATGATTATCTTTAGGCAATCGCCAACATGAAATCTCAACCACAGCTCAACTCATTTTCATGAAAATAAAAATAGCGTGCATTCACATTCATGAGTATGATGTTCATACAAGCACATTTAACGAGATCAATTACATTCATATATCCATTCGCATGCACACATCAAACAGGCAGGAAAATACAAATACGCAAGCCACAAGCTGCACATTGTAGCTACCAATGAGCGTAGTTATTAGAAGCCACACGACAAGAATGTCGTATGTCATGAAAACCAACCGACACCATAATGTATTCTTTAAAAGAAATTGGTTTGTTAGGCACGGAATTCATATAAAAACGTTTTAATGGTATTTAGACGAACATGGCCAAAAGTGCAATTTGACGATGTACGTGGACAAGGGTAGAAAGCGAAGATTATGTTCATAAAAACAGCGAGTCAGTCCTGGTGGTGAATATGTGGAGGACAAATATGTCACGTTGGATCCTCTGTTATTTCAGTTGGAAAACGAAGTGCCGCAAGAGGTCACTCGTGCTACTTCCTATGGATCTTGAAAAATATCCTGTGTTGGCCGCCTAAGTTCACCATCGGCTATCTGCAATTCTACGTAATCAAGGACAATGTGAATAGAACTAAAATCAGCAGCCATATATAACATTCACTTTTCCGTACCGAATATTTCCACATCAATATGGCAGCTCAGGCTTCCATATACCCCTTCCCGGAACCATCCCTGGTGGGGATGGTTCCGGCTTATACATGATGTGTAAAACGATGGTCAGGACAGGCTTAGATTTCAGAGGGCTTGAATGGGTTCAAAATGGAATGCAAAAAAGTATTGGCGAGTAATGTGATTTACTGGCAGGCCGGTGGTTGTAATGCCCCCCAGCCCTTGGTAGATGAAGTGTCGATACTGGCAGGAAAGCAAGCACTGGTGCTTTCGTACTGGTGCTTCGTACGGCTTGGGAGTCTCTCAAGATAAAATTAAGGCACATAATTCAGTACGGCAGCAACACAAATATGTCACAATGTAGCTAACAATGCATGTGCCATCGAGCTGAATTCACCACAAAGGAGGTAGGCACGGGGACAGGAACAATAGCAATGCATGTGTCACCCAGCTTAATTCACCACAGAGGAGGTAAGCACAGCAACAGGAGCAATAGCAATGCGTGCTTCGCAAAAATAACTACAGCGAATTGTATGTCAGATCCTTGATCGGGATCAAGGATATCAAGATACCCTTGATCTTGGGCCATGTTCATGACCCAAGATCATCAATACAGGAACTGACGATGTGGAATTTGAAAATCGTTAGTGGCCGTGACCGATGCCCTCGATACCAGCTCTGGATCACAAACTTGGACATTGGAATGACCTACTGTTCCGCTGTGTCAGGTGTTGTTGTCGTACGCTGTGTCAGGTGTTGTCAGGTCCACTGTGTCAGGTGTTGTCAGGTCCGCTGTGTCAGGTGTTGTTGTCGTACGCTGTGTAAGGTATTGTCAGGTCCGTTGTGTCAGGTGTTGTTGTCGTACGCTGTGCCAGGTGTTGTCAGGTCCGCTGTGTCAGGTGTTGTTGTCGTACGCTGTGTAAGGTATTGTCAGGTCCGTTGTGTCAGGTGTTGTTGTCGTACGCTGTGCCAGGTGTTGTCAGGTCCGCTGTGTCAGGTGTTGTTGTCGTACGCTGTGTCAGGTGTTGTCAGGTCCGCTGTGTCAGGTGTTGTTGTCGTACGCTGTGTCAGGTGTTGTCAGGTCCGCTGTGTCAGGTGTTGTTGTCGTACGCTGTGTCAGGTGTTGTCAGGTCCGCTGTGTCAGGTGTTGTTGTCGTACGCTGTGTCAGTCGCTCTGCTGTTGGCTCCTCTGGGCGAGACTTGAAGAGGTCGCTCGACATTGGCATCACGTCAGAGTGGGAGTCGAGGACAGTGCTCTCGTCACAGGATTGTGTCCGAGACGCGCAAGGAGGGCCTGGTGTCCGAGACAAAGACAAAGGAAGATTTCACGCCAGAAACAAAGGGAGATTGCTGGTCGCTTTCTCTATGCCAAAGGTGCCGGCAGAACTATGCATACTTTTGGGATGCGCCGTGAAGCACAACTGTGCATCCAAACTGCCATGGTGGGTCACCAACTTGTTATCCAAAATTGAAGCTCCACGTCTTATGATGACATGCGGGCGGAACACACGGAGACTAACAACATTTAAAATACAGGCTTTAAAATACGTAAAGTTTATCTGGCAATCGCAATTTCCAATCGCTGTTGTTGAAATATTTCACATTCTACTCTTTATATCCATAAAAACATAGCATTAATATTTTTTTTATGGAATTTCCGTGGCACGCCTGCGATCAAAAGTAGAAAGTTCCGCCATTGGTCAGGACTAAAGACTAATAACTAAAAACTCAGAACTACCATAAGCTCGTCCAAGACCATTTGTCCGAGGCAGGGGCCCAGAGAAGGACCCACACGGGCTCTATGTCAGAGGCAAAGGCCCAGGGAGAGGGCCTCCACGGGCTCTATGTCAGAGGAACAGGCCCAGGGAGAGGGTCCCCACGGGCTCTATGTCCGAGGAAGAGGCCCAGGGAGAGGGTCCCCACGGGCTCTATGTCCGAGGAAGAGGCCCAGGGAGAGGGTCCCCACGGGCTCTATGTCCGAGGAAGAGGCCCAGGGAGAGGGTCCCCACGGGCTCTATGTCCGAGGCAAAAGCCCAGGGAGAGGGTCCCCATGGGTTCTATGTCGGAGGAAGAGGCCCAGGGAGAGGGCCCCCACCGGCTCTATTTCCGAGGAAGAGGCCCAGGGAGAGGGTCCCCACGGGCTCTATGTCCGAGGCAGAAGCCCAGGGAGAGGGTCCCCATGGGCTGTATGTCGGAGGAAGAGGCCCAGGGAGAGGGCCCCACGGACTCTATGTTCGAGGCAGAGGCCCCAGGAGAGAGTCCCCACGGGCTCTATGTCCGAGGCAGAGGCCCAGGGAGAGGGCCCCACGGGCTCCGTGTCAGAGGTAGCGCGTCCGACGGTCCCGTTACGCTTGGCCGCGTGGCCTGCATGTCGAAGCGGCGGCTGCGGCCGACGACTCCGTTTCGCGCTGGCCCCGTGCACATTGGTGCAAGCGCGCCGCCACATGGCCAGGCTCCACCCCTTGCAGACGCGGCCGCGTCACGTGACGACGTGTTGCAGCCGTGGCGCCGATCACGTGACGGCGCGCGGCCCACTCTCTCCGCCGGCTCCCGCAGATTGGCGTATATATTCTGCACCATTGCAGAGCAGCGCACATTTGTGTGCTTACCGGCCGTCCGCTCAGGTAGCTTAGGTGAGTCACCCGGGAGACTGGGCAGTGCGCAGTGTGTTCACCAAACATCCTCGTGGAGACTAGAAAGTCCGCATACCCGGTGTGCCTGAGCGATGACGTTTGCTCACCCAGCTACAAATTAACAACTCGCCAATGCAATTCTCCTTGGTGGCTGTACGGGACAAATCTCTCCGAGATCACAGAACGGCACAGAGACGGCCAGCTACCTGACCTGAGATCGATTCGAGCGACCACCTGATCTGGCACCGGCGGGTCCTGAAGCAGTGTGATGCGAGGTTGTGTCGGTTACGCATGGATGAACAGTGAGAGTATGACAGCTGAACAGCGAACCCTGGCCGCATTGACTTGCTGTAGTCGCATTGGCGACGATATCGAACAAGCCATAATTCGAGTGATATTCTGGCCAGATATTCTGGCTAGCCAATTTGATAATTTGCTTCCCAACAAATTTTGCTTCAATGTGAATGAATGTGTGAGAGGCTGCTAAAAATAATGTAATTACTGTGTCCTGTTTATGTCACCCATTGTGACTCTACGGTTTAAAAAAAGAAAGAAAAACACCTGTATTTTCGTACGAACGAAGCAAATTATATTCGAAGCATATCACGTAACATATTTTCTGTTCTGAACGTTTCCGGGTATAACGGAAATTTAGCTTGGTGAAGCGGGGTTTATCAGTACATTTTATTACCAGCGCTGGCGAAACTCAAACGAATATTTTTTGCGCACGCCAATAGGGAATGAATATAAGATAAGCAACCTGACCTGACGCAGTCGGTCCCGACCATTATTGTTACACCATTGATAATAGCTTTTGGCCGAAAATGTCAAGTATTTTCGTCACATAATGTAGTGTTCTGAAGTGTGCGTTACCTTCTGCCTAAACGGCGATAGGGAAGTCGTTTTTATTTCGTTCGTGAATGATCGTTTGATTTTAGGTAAGTAAATGTTGACAGGAAACATCAAATCATTTTACACCCAAAAACGTGATCTTAAGACGTCGTGTCATTGCTATCTCATGCGGAGAAACCGTCCTGTTTGTTCGTGCATGTTTGTGCCAGCAAATAGTCGCCTCTTGCCTCGTTCGTCCAGCGCCTCCAACGGCACCTTAGACTGACCGGAATACCCCTTCTTTGTTCGCCTTTGTGCGGTTTTGTCCAAAATAGTGTTAGGCGTTAGACGCAATGATAATGCAGACATCGGGGATCTCCAGTTAAGGAAAGAAAACAGGCAGTTTCCTGATGCCATTCAAGAACTCTTAAGTATGCGTCTACAACAAGCGCGTCCGGGTGCTCACTAGTGAGTGCGCATGGAATACAATTACAATTTATGAGACTGTCTCCATAAAATAATATGCGAAGTGCATTGATTAAAGTTGACTTGCCTTCAGATTTCAATTTCATTGCCACTCAGACTGATATATTACACCTATTTTTGCCATACGAATAGTCTTCTGGAACTATATGCTGGTATTCATGCACCATAGGCGGCGGGCCGGTGGCGGCGGCGCGCGCGGCTCACCGCCGACCGATCGCCATTGTGGATATGGGCGTGCGCGAACCATTTCCTGAAGGTTAATGGGCCCCAACGCCAAAGTTGCAGGAAGATTTTCATACTTGAAAAGATTTGCGATGTGCCTGACATAATTTTCGTCACCATTGGAGTTCAGGCCGACAGGTTCCCTAGATATAGTTTAAGAACTTTACGCTCAAGTGCGTTTAATGGAAATAATGCATCTACAACTGTGAATTTCCCCTGAACAATTTTGGCGTGGCAGAGCCGACATTGCTTGGTATTGATCAAGGCTGGAACATTTTTGCTGTGACGCCGCTCGGCGGCTCTACGGATCATCTGGGCAGCAAATGTCGGCGCTTGACGCATATCGAGCCATGCCAGAACCTCAATAATGCCTGCAAACTATATGTCAAATTTAAAAATGACAGGGTTCGATATCCATAAAATGGTCGAGTTGGCCTCAGAAGGCCGGATTTCATGCCGGTTTATTTCAGACCATTGGACATTAATTCGCTAATGTAGAACATCTGACATACAATTTAAATGAATACAATGTGAAAATGGAACACAAATCCTGGAATTTAGTGCGAAAGTGACATGGTTAGAACTTCATGGATACTATTAAAGATTATATCAAAATGTAGCACATTCGATTTTCGTTTATTTAAGGACATTGGGAATTGTCACCACATTGCACAGAAACTGTATCTTATTACAAGAAGTTAAGTGACAAATTGATCCCATTTAACTTTGAGGTCAAAGTATCAGGTTGAAATGATTTGATAATAAAACGAACTACACCTCATAAGAGAGCTTGTTTAAATGTTGTTCAAATATGACCATTGGCAATTACATGCAACTACTGTACAAACTAGTAGAAACTAGTATATTGATGCATTGTATATACTAGTATATACTAGTGCATTGATCATCGCAAACCCACTCTGGTGGTGTTCTTTCACAAACCCACGATCAGAGTGGGGCCACCGATATTTTGTCGGCTCATGACGCCTACGGAAGGAGAATCAAACCATCACCGATTTTTTCGTCACGATCCTTTACATTCCAACATCAAAGAATCAATATTACATCATTGCATTATACTTGTGTTGCATTTGGTACTTCTATTCAAACACAAATGCTTCCCGTCGCGGGGTACAATGGGGTTCTTCAGACCTCCATACTGGCCGACGATTTGTACCTTTCGCTGATAATTACGAGGTCCTGTTTTGGAGAAGTTTCCTGCCACAACACTTTATGGGGACAGCTAGCACGTAATATCCACAAAATGCCCGATAAGAAGCATCATGCCCAATGAATCTGATGGCGAAGGTTAGAAAACCGTCCGCTTTATACCAGTGAGTTTTGGAGTATTGGAGTTTTGGAGCTTCCACCTTTACACCCTTGTGGCTGCGGACATGTGCGTATATATATATGAGTTTATCTATGTACATGTGTGTGCGTGTGGGCGTTTCGTCATAGCCGTTGGTGATGCCGCCGGCAGAATGAAGCAGCTTCTCCTGGCGCTGTTTGTGATCGCGGTGGGCTCGGTGTCCACCGCCAAGACCGCCAAGGCGGCGGACCCGGCCGTGCTTCCCACTGCCGAGGCTCGTGACGGCGGCGGCCACGGCGGCGGCCACGGCGGTGGCCACGGTGGCGGCCAAGGTGGCGGACACGGTGGCGGCGGACACAGCTCGGGCGGCAGCTCGTACACCTCGGTCAGCAGCTCGGGCCACAGCGGCGGCGGCGGCGGCGGCGGCGGCGGCGGCGGCTACAGCGCCGCCAGCTCGTCTCAGTCGTCGTACAGCGCGCCGAGCAGCGGCTACGAGCAGCCGTCGTACGGCGGCTCCACCGGCAACCTCTACTACTACTACTACCCTGTGCAGGAGCACAAGTATCCGGCCTACCACGAGACCGACGGCGGCGGCGGCGGCGGCCTGCTCGGCACCATCGGCTCCATCATCATCCCGCTGGTGCTGCTGGGCGGCCTGCTGCTGCTGCTGGTGGCTGTCGGCTCGTTCTTCGTCAGCGGCATGGGCCGAAGCGTCGACGGTCGCGCCAACAGCGTTGACAAGATCGCCGAGTGGAAGGCCGAGGTGGAGCGCGTCTTCTACTCGTATGTGGACGTGCTGGAGTCGCAGGACTGCGTGCCACGAACCATCTGCGAGCTGGGCACACACGCCAGGTCCTACAACTTCGCCGGCAAGGACCTGCTGCTCCGGTGAGAACCACGGACACTGGCAGAGTAATATTACATAAACAGAGAGCCAAAACATGCATTTGGTGAGGAACCTACAAACACGTTCTTTCGTATATTTCAGTGTTAGAACCGAAATGATGAAGACGCGGACCTTTTTCCGCCTCTACAAAAAAGGTGCGAATAGCTCAGAGATGCGCACAAAATGACGTCGCCACCAGACGCACGACTTCCGGTACATAGCACTCATCAGCTCATCAAACACGGCATTGGAGTATATTGCCGGACTATTCTAGTCTTCTGACGTCCCGTACTACCACACAACATTACCTCAGCTGTGCACAGTGAATGGTCGGGACTACTGTATTCGGGTAAGTACAACTTTGACTACATGAAGACGTAAGCTGACAAGAACAAGTAGTGAATATAATAGCTAACAGCAACAAATGGTGGACCACCAGTTATCATAGTGCTTTCAATGCACGTTGAACTCAAGAAGTTTCCATCACCTTGATTCACATCAGTTTCTCGATGTGGACCATCCCCAGTCAGTCACAGCACTATTCGCACGGCAATTGCCGGTGTTCGGTAGCAAATAAACGCGTGGGATTGGGGTGGGGTCGAGAGGCAGGCAAGCCGCGGGCGCCGCGCGGCATCGGGAACCGTTCCGAAGGTGACCGATGGTCGGAGAAATCTGCGCCGCATGGATGGCGCCCGGCGGTGCTCGGCAGTGCTCGGCGGTGCTCGGTGGTGCTCGGAGGCGGCCGGCCGACACACTACCGGCAGCCGACGGGCCGCGGCCGGCGCCCGCCGACCGCGCCGCTGTCGCCGCCCCACCTCCGGCCGGCGCGCCACTTGCTGGCCCCGCCACGGTTGCATGACCCGGTTGAGGGTAATTGGAATGCAGAGTTGGCCGGCGCTGCAGCGCACGGTGTGCGCCGCCGGGCCCGTGCCCGATGCGACAGACGATGTGGGTCAGCGCAGTCGCAGGCGCGAGCCCGGCCCTGCAGGCGCCGCTCGCTGTGGCAATGGCGAACAGTAATCGATTCTGCTCTTTGCCAACTGTGGCATGGAGGTAGCGTAGCGGTTCTGCTCTCTGCCAGCTGTGGCATGGAGGTAGCGTTTCGACTGGTGAAGTGGATGAGGTACGCCAAGGAGGTGGCAATGACACTCTCCCTTCATATCGTCATTGTTAGCGAAGCGCAGCTTATTCGAGAACCAACCAGATTATTTGTTTCCAACTTATTTGCAATTATTATTTGGCCTCTCTACTTTTTGGCAACGGATACCAAGGCTTTGATGCCAAAAGATGCGAAGGCAGTTGACCTCTGTGGCTGTGGTGAGACTGACCGGTACGTTCTACCCACAGCCTGGCCGAGCAGTACCTACCAGAGATGATGCAGAACAACGCGCGGATGCTGAGAAAGGCCGCTACCGGCGTCTACGACAAGAGCCAGTGTCGCAAAATGTTCCAGTGCAATCCACCTACGTCGCTATCGTAGGTCAGCTGGCTGGCGACCGGCGACCGCCCGGGGCGGCGGTGGGTCAGTTGCGACCCAGGATCCAGGCATCGACGGCTCTTGCTGAGAGCAGGTGACACATTGGTCACAGATAATCATACTCATGTCATTCGCGTCCATCCAGTTGTGCACCCTTGGACCGCAACAGCATGGTTCGTGGCAATTTTAGGCCAAGCCACACAACCTGTTCGACAAAGGTCAAGCTAGGGTTGCTATTTCTAAAAGGTCTTGTTATTTGTTGTGACCGTTGTTGCTTCTGATGCACTTCCTGATGCTCAAGGTTGTTCTGAACTCATGTCGGGTGTGTTCCCTCTAATGTCGCCAGCACTGAGCGTTTTGTTGCCAATGAACACGGGCACTCTATTGTCGAGGTAATGACGGCGGCAGTGACACCGAGCTAGTAAAATCGTGTTCTCTTCATCTTAGAGGCAGGGAGAAAAGTTACGAACACCACAGACTATTAGCATTACGCATGTTTTGAACAATTGCTTCCGTCCCATGTCCCCTCATGCATTGTTGGTACGTCCATTGTGTTGCCTGTGATCTGCGTTTGTCAATGTGTTCCAATGTGCCTGTGTGTTTTGTGTGTCCATGGTATCCATGTGGAGCAAGTATTGCTTCTCTAGCTATTTTCAGATGGCCTGTCAGCGTCCCGACAACCACTGATCGTCCTTATCCTCGTCCTGGGTATGGACACCATCCGCCCATTTTCGCCTCACAGTCCTAGTGCGTGTACAGTTCCCTTCCTCAAGTCAGTTTACGTGTCCGTGTCCGCGTCTGTGTCCGTATCGCCGGTCCGCGTCCGCGTCTGTGTCCGTACCCCGGTCCGCATCTGTGTCCGTACCCCGGTCCGTGTCCGTGTCCGTGTCCGTGTCCGCATCCCAGTCCGTGTCCGCGTCTGCGTCTGCACCCTGGTCCGAGTCTGCGTCCGTACCTCGGTTCGTGTCCGTGTCCGTGTCCGCATCCCAGTCCGTGTCCGTGTCCATGTCCGCACCGCGGTCCGTGGCATCGCCCGTGCCTGCATCTATCCAGATCGTCTCCGGATCCGTGCACTTGTTGCGGTACATAATGCACAAGCACTGTCTAGTCCCCATGTTGGTCGTCGTCCCGTCTCCATGTTTGTCCTCTTCTCCTGTCCGTGCTACCGGTGTCCCGTATCCACGTCCGTCCAGATCCCGAAGCCATGCTGCCAGTGTCCCGTCTCCATGTTTATCCCTTTCCAATGTCCATGTCACCAGAGTCCCGCCTCCACGCTCGTCCTGGTCCAATCTCCAAGTTACCGGTGTCCCGTCTCCATGTTGGTTTTCTTCCCGTCTCCATGTTACCCCAATGTTCCGTCTCGATGTCGGTACCCTTCCCGAGTTCATGTTGCCAGTGTCCCGTCTCCATGCTTTTCCTCGTCTCTTATCAACGCCACCTGTGCTCCTGTCGAGCGCCGCGCCTGTCGTGAGATTGCCGCATTGACTGCCTGTGTGAAACGAACTGTGACTATTTATTTATTAATCGATGATGTTGCAATGTGTCGAAATAGCTCAAATACAGACATTCTTCCGAATTGGTATTTAACGAGTGAGAAAGTCTTCCATTTTGCAAGATGGTCCTGAAGAATGAAGCTACCGGGTAGATTCAGATAACGTGATGTCATTTGACATCCCTGGAGAATCCCACTACCGTTCTTGTGACACTTCTGTCAAGCGCTGTTTGCCTAGTCCTCCCGAACAAGAACATAATTGCACTGATCGGATTATCTGTAGTGCTCTGAGGTGGTCATTCACAAACAATAAAACAAACAATAAATATATTTAAAAAACAACACCATATCTTTCGCTTCCGGAGATGGGAGTGTGTGCAGTAGGCCTACCAATGGCCTGGCTAACCTACGGGCGGCATAATGCAGGTGATGCATCGCAATTTATCGTCTCGTTCATAGCAGACTAGTGTGTGCCTGTTGATATAGATGAAGAATACAATTACACAAATTTGAAGACGACAAAGTGAAGCATATGCGTAGGAGACAATACTCAGATGTGTTCAAGCATAACCGGAATACACGATTTAAAAGGATGGAGATAATTTTATCCATATTATGGGTGATGCTCGTGTCGAAAATAATTACTTTTGAACCTCTGATATTTCCATTACCACAGTCTCTCCACCCGAAGATGGAGCAGAACTACTGTTACCCAGTTACATAAGCAGGACAAATATTACACAAATGTCATCCTCATAGCGACCGCAGGGCCTCTTGCAACCATGCAGCACTGGACAGCTTGATTGGTCACAGTCGGTAAGCAAATACCGCTTTGGAAGTGCCCGCGTGGGTACTGGCTCCACTTTCCCGACCTGTCCTTTCGCATAGTGAGTTCCGATGTGACGGACGACTTGTAGCCATATGGCCGCGTCTGTAAGGTAGAGAGATTCCTTCGCACCACACCTTTGTAACGTTTTGAATCAGGATTTTGGGGTCGCGGTAGCTCAGTTCGTACGGCGTTCGACCCATGATATTTGAGCATGGGTTCGAATCACGCAATCAGCTGGATTACCACTTGACCCAGGATTTATAAATCGAAATGCAACAACTTGCGGATTATTAGTATTTAAAGATAAAGAGAAATACGATAATCAATGTTTCAAGTTCGGATCTTTCATGGTTTTTTATTCAAATAAATTCAACGTTAACATTTTCCATTTATGTCAAAACTAACCTTACATTGCGTTTTTTTCTGGGATGTGTCCGGCACTCTGTTCAGATATGCTAGGAGTTGCATGCAGTGGGAAAGGCGGGAAAATGTGCGTGTGGGAGGATAGACAGTTGGCATATCGTTGGCACAATGCCGAATCTTGCAGAACTGGCTCTCCATTACCTGATGTATAATTGCGACTGTAGGACATAATAGATTATGTCCTACAGTCGCAATTCCCGTCTGGAAACACGCGGCATGATGACGAGGTTGGAAATAGCCAAAACGTAGCCAGGACATTCGACAAGGTATGGCCATAAAGTGATTCAATCCTCATGTGACGTCACTGGGGCAGAGCGATCTGGTAGGCCTTGACTAATGCACGGTTGCTGGCCGACAACTGGCTAAATCAACAGCTTCTCTTTGATTGTTCGGCATCGAGTGGCATAACCGCGCTTCAAAACTCCATTGGAGAGGACTTCAGAGCCCGCAAGATTCCCGTAAGCCTGTCCATTCAATGCTTCTATGATTTAAATGTGCATAATAATTACAATAATTAAAATCATTATATGCTTATACCCTTCCAGGCTTACATAAGATTATCTACCATTCGAGGCTTATCATCATAATATGTTTATCTACCACTCAATGCTCATAATAAGTCCACATACCGCTAAATGCTGAGACAGACTTTTGAGGTTCGGCAAAAGTAATCTCTCAATCCTTTAAGGACTTCTGACACATGTTGAAAGGCCAATGAACCCTCATTGTTTGTAATGGCCGAGGTGAGGTGACCCGACAAAGTGAAAATAGCTGGATCAAACAAATTCCCAACGATTTGAAGACCTTGCGGAGGTGATTCTGATCATGAAAGGAAGGCTATCAGAAAAGGTCAAAGCAAAGCTATCAAAAAAGCTTTTGTCTCTGGGAGATTTGGATGCTGTTTAAACAGCAAAACAGGTTGGGAAAACGTGTCATAAAAGTCTCAAAAGTCAAGTGCGCAGAATGCAGAGCTATTTTCCTACTTTGCTAGCGCTTACAGTCGTGAAAATGTGGATTAGCTTTTCCAAAACCGATTTCATCAGCTTTGTTCCAAGACCAATAAAAATATGCGAGAACTGACAAGGAATTTGCCATCCGCATGCTCAGGGAACGGTCAAGCTGCTTTCCTTTGGATCAATCCTTCGGTCTGACCAGATGGTAGAAGTTACTCAAAGGGATGTTTTTTATTAAAGATATTCAATATATTCCGAAAATATTGGTGTTATTTGTTTTCGAAACAAGAACAGCATGAGCAGCAGGTTTGGAAGATATTTGTGTTGAAATGTCTTGACTGTTTTTTTTTAGCTTTTGGTGGAGAGAATTAATACGTCATTGGTATATTGAGCCTGCAGAAGCAAGCTAAGATGCTGTAAATTTATTGACTGGTTTTGGACATATGTGGATCCTTGTCCTCAAAGCTTGGCGATGACCTACCAGTGTTATGCTTCAATAGTTATAATGATCATGGTCGGTAGTGAGTGTTATGTTCTGATGGTTTCCAGCCGGCCATGGTCGGTAGTGTCATGTTCTGATGGTTGCCAGCCGGTCATGGTCGGTAGTGTCATGTTCTGCTGGTTACCAGCCGGCCATGGTTGGCCTGGTTCGTGATTGGCTCCGAACTGTTCCAAAAATAAAACACTCGCGCGTGAACACCTCCATTCGCTCCACCGATAAAATTTACTTATCAAATGATGTCAGCACTCGTCAGAAGCAATTGAGCGTGACGTTGTCGGAGGTCGTGAACTACTCCGGCATGATGCACAACCGCAGCCGGCCTCGAGCAAAAACTAGTATGGCGACCTTGCGGCATTGCCTCATACGTGCAGCACAGGCTACACTCGTACCGACCAAAACCAGAAGCCACCGGTCGGCCAACCCCCAGCCCGCGAAAAACCGGCTCTGCTGTTTCCATGTGCCGGGTGTCCAGAAATTGTGGCCAGATAACTGCCGATGAATATTGACAGATGGACGAAATTACTGAAATACAATCGAGATAGTTACGATGACAGATTACAAGCTATATTACAATGGCCAATGAAGCATTTATTTCTGGATCGGTTGAAATTTGACGGGTTACACTGAGTAGATAGAAGGATTCGGACGCCCGAATATTTCGCCGTTTATATTTTACACAGCTTTAACAGCAACATAAGCTTAACTACACGATCCACGATTAAGAAAGTTGTAAAAGTATGAAATTGAAGATTATGCGGCACTACACTGAACAATCTTAACAATATTGCTAGAAGGAATCCTGACCGTATGCTCATTACAACTGAAATATATAGCCTAGGTAAAAGTTAGGCTGTATGCTTCGACGGCGTATCTTTGTCTACAGTCAAAGACACGCCATCGAAATGTACAGCTTAATTTTTGGTCTAATTTATATCGTTCAGCCATAATTAGCATGCGACCAAGAGTTCTACCAGCAATAATATACAATTTCTTCACTCGCAATCGTTTCGCCAGTAACTTGCATGAACATTATGATGAGCAACTAGAATGCATGCATCAATAATCAAG